>JAGDQP010041603.1:0-11491 GCA_022664845.1 Lepisma saccharinum | reverse complement strand
AACATATGAACGTGGAGGTTAGGTAAAGTTAGGTGCGATCATGTATCTTTACAAAATATATTTTGACACATATTCACACTTACCTTCAGTACACAGGCGTGTGAACTCTCCCAATTTTCATTAGAAAGTCGTGTACAATTGTTACGGGGCCTTTTCCTTTCCTTACATAAATACTCTGCTAAATAACCTTCAAAACACTTTCCCTCGTCATTTCCATACGATTCAATAACAATAACGCAAGAAATGTCAATCATTACAAAGACACGCCATTTCAACACTGCCTTACCGCCTTCCACATAACTCTAACTCTACGCAAAATAGTTCCTTCCGCCACAATATGCAGTGCGTCCTAAAACATCTTAAAAACACACTACAATAATATTATTATTCACTTATAATGACACCCACATTACTATTTTCCTCCCCATTACTCACAAAACATCACACAATTATCTCAATTCATCGTGTAAATTTCTAAAAACTGGTACGTCACTACTATAGTTAACCCATTGACTCAAATATCTTTTGTGAGGATTTACGTACGTACAATGAGTCTGAATTTTTCATTAAGGGGCCGTAAACTGGTGCCGTCGTCCTAATAGGATGTCGTTACAGCAATCAGAGTATCTGAAGTTTACTTATAGCATATCTGAAATTATTTAATACGCCTTCAGCTCGAAAACCTTCGGGTCAGTCCCGTACAGACTTCGAATTCCAGAATAAAGACAACTCCACGGAATTGTTACTCTATACTGACAAAACTATTCCGAGACATAACTTCATCGTAGGTAGAATTAGCCGAATTCATTTAGGTCTTCTATAACAGACCATATCGCTTAGCTCCAATAGATTTTGTCTCGCTATTTGTTTTTACCATTTCGCATGTAGACTGTATGAAATTCGCATATTTGATTTATATAGAGAATGGGGTTTCGTTACCGCTTCTCAGCATGGGATTAGCCTACTTACCTCCTGCAATAAACATGGAAACTCACCTCATTTTCGTTTTTGAATTGCTTGAGGACCTCACGTGCGTGGCGATCTACGTCTTTCTTGTTTCGAAGCATTTCTTTTCTTGAATTTTGCAGATAAATAACTCACACTTTAAAAATTTTAAACTTCAAATCGAAAGTTTTCCATTTTGGCATACCATTTGGTAAAAGTCTTCACTACATGCCATTGTTTAGCGCTGAATGATTTGAAAATTGCAATATTGCACAGAATAAACGTCGACACCAGCATTGCCAGATACAGTTTCAAATTATGCCCAAAACATTTTAATTATGCTAAATTCCTTCAAATTATGCTAGTTTTAAGTTGACTTATCTACTTCAAGTGCTTCTTCCAGAGGCAATTTCTTCTTCTCGGGCGTTCCGCTACTTGATCTCTTCATTGTAGAAAGAAGTCACAACACGAACAATGAAAAAAAAACGTACAACGAACGAAAAATAAATAGCATTCAACACTTCCAAACTTCCCGCACGAAATCTATATGGGCTTGTTCGGAAATACATAACGAAGTTCACGGAATGCATGATCTTAACGCTGAAAATTATTTTCGTGAAATTCGTTTTCTTCGTTATTTCCGAACGCTCCAAACCGTTGTCAGGATAACGATAGACACCAACTCGCATACATAACAAAGAAATAAACGAAAATAGAAGCTGTGGTTATAAGTAGGGACATGAGGCTCAAAATACGAAGCAAGTTAGTTTCTTGGAGAGATTCTCTTCCAACAATAACGTTATTTACCAACATGTAAGACCTTTCTTTGGATAAATCCATTCAATTCACTTCAAATTTCATTTGCTACACTTGTATAACGAACTTAGCATTCTACTCGTTGCATTTGGTCAACAGTAGAATAAATCGATTCTCTTATATACAAGAATTATCTGGCTGAAGTTCCTACATATTTCTATATCCTTCAAAATTTCCATCACTTCGCCAACTACTAAGTCACATTTACGGGACAAGAAAAATATTCCAATTACAGAAAATATTTAAAATAAATGGCAAGGAATTAACATTTAACGTCTTAGTCAAATTGTATTGCCAAGAAGAGAAACCAATATATAGACCAAACAACTTTATTTTTATATAGGCCAGTTTAGTAACTTTGGACTTCGGCCCGTCACGATTCGCCTTTAGCTGTTAAAATCCACACACATGCCCCTGCCGGGACTCGAACCCGGGACCTTCGAGCCGATGGCCTATCGCCTCAGACCAAACAACTATTTTAATAAATACTTGATAGTCCATCTTATACCGCCCTCAGCCTTAGATGTCTAAAGGTCACAAGTAAAATTCAATTCAATTCAATTCCATCTTATACAAGACTCTAATGCTGCTTGCGGATTACAATTAAAACGTGAAAGAACATGGTGCATTCAGGCTTTATGAAAGCTAAAACAGCATGCCTTCCTTCAAGAACTTGTCGTTTAACTGAAATCATTAGAAAAGTCTGTTATAATACACAGCACTGGAGAGTGTCTTTCATAAACGCGGTAATTTTGTACTATACGACGTTATTCTTTCTTTTACTCAAAAAGCCTCTAGAAAAAGCATTCTTCAATAATTTCATCTTTTACTGGTGGTGCTATCTAGTGGCAATCGTGATATCTAACAGCAATCCACAGCTCGAAAAGTGTTAAATATGAGAAAGTAAAGATAAATCAATTGTTTACGATAAACCGTTATATTAATCTGCTATGTACATTAGTTGTGTCAAAATTGTTCCCTGCTGCAGAAATAGCAGCCATGGCTACAATTTTATACCTCTAGATGAAGCAAAATAAGATTACATGATGCGAAACGAGGTAACTTTATCATCCAAACTTCCCGCACGAAATCTATATCTCAACTAAACTTATTCAAAGTAAAGTAACCCCTTCTTTTTATTCAAGGAAGCTGGAAGGAAGCCTCAATTTCCCTCGCAAACAAGAACGCAAAATGTCTAAAATTGGTGACGGCAGAGACTTTACAAATTTCCAAGAAAACAAGCTTATAGTCAAAGGAGAAGTTTTAAATGAAGGAACAAATTGCAATATACTTCTGTGTGCAAGCCACCTGCGTCAGACACACCACTGGGTAAACGTGCCTTATCTATTCAATCTGTATAATGCTATACTTCAAACGGATATCTTTGCCTCCGACAAACAAAACAGCCAAGATTTCGGAAACTCTCTCTTTCCTTTCCCCATTGTCTCAAAGATCGCCCAAGGAAGCAGGGACCAGCTATGATGAGCTATATACTGTCTCCTTCTTTGTTTTGTGAAGGCAGTTGCCTCCCGCTGCTAGAGCCAGATGTCATCATCTGTATGAATGAGTTGCGGAATTGGTACAGGAACACCCTTCTTTTTACTGCTTCACGTTCACGCTCTTCATATATCAACATATCTGTTGTCTTGCGAACTGAGTTAAAGTATGCTAGATGTGACCAGGATGCTAAGAGCAAGATGCTACTGCTAGATGCCAAAGCCAGGTAAATTATGCTAGATTTAGCATCTTAATGCTAAATATGGCATCGCTGGTCGACACGACCTCTCTGTGCATTGCGCGCATAACAATGTTGCCAGTTCGTATTAGTCAACTACACAATTTGGTTTCGAATTGCGAATGTAATCATTATAAATATTAATGAAACGAAATTCGAATAAGGAATAATTAACTGATATTTAAATAGAGCACACATAGGATAAACGTACCAGTTATAGCCACCTATAGACCTCTGTCGTTTTCACTCGAACTACAGAGGTGTTTCGGTATAACAGGAAAAAAATATCCTCGGCCTAAGTTACTCCACGGTACAAAATGCCTAGGCAAATCGTAGCCCCTAAAAATGTCGGCACTTTTCATGGGAGATAATTCTTGTCTGACCAACAAGTAAAGCTAAGGACGGTATCACTTGCATAGGTAGGATGTACCCCTCAAAAAACCATTGTCGTGTTAGCAAAGGGGTTAATTGATACTAATCACGGACACATAGGGGCTATTATATGCAGGCTTTCCCCCAGAATTTTACGTTCAGAGGGATATTGAAATTAACATTGGGTAAGCACAATTTATATAACTCCGCTCTAAGCAGATAGAAATTTCATTATAAACTATTTTCATCAGGCAGGAACCTAACAATATTACAGGTTTGCCTTGTATCAAGCTAAATTAGAATTAAGAATAATTATGCTTCGATGGAAAATGCCGATGTATCATAAACTATTAATTCTCATAACAGTAATATACAGTACATTGATATGGATCACTAAAAGTTACGAACAATTGCGTTGCAGCAGATCTATAAGTTAACTTTTAGAAAGAATTAGAACTAAGATCTACTACACGAGTTTACTTTTAAGAAATATATGTAAACAAAATTAACATATAAAACATATTCCTATTACACTTTACATAATACATAAATGACCAAGTTTTTAAAAATATAGAATTACGACTAGCCCCAACTACTGAGCTGAGTAATGTTTATGGCTAATTTCAATTTCACTTATTACTGAGACTACATAATAATGCCAGAAGCCCTTACTGAAAAGAAAACTTGTTGGAAATAGTTGTTACCTATAATTCTGGAGCAGCGAGCTGAAGGTTGTAATTATCTTGAAACACTTAGACAATGGGGGATTCTTCACGCCACTGGGCATTACTGCAAACTGTGGTTTTAAATAGGGTAGCTTGGGTCTATTTATATGAAAGGATCGATCAGAAGAAAATACTGGTCACTAACGTCATAATTTAGCAGATACCCCCCCCCCCTCCCTAATGGCACTTCAGTCGGTACAGCGAAGATTGAAAACGAATCTCGCAAATCATAATCGTATTGATATGTTTTTACCCCCTGATCTATATAGTCCCTTAATCGAAATTGACCCGGGCCATGGGCGCCCATCATGTGGTTTTCAGAGGGGGCAAGGATAAAGTGACAGTTTTTCTATGATTTACTAAAAGTTATCAACAAGATAACCACTACAATATTTACTAAATTAAGGGCTCAAATAGAACCGTCATGAAGTACATTAAACCTGCCTTAAACTATACTGGAAATTGATTGGAAATGCTTAAAAGAGTATAATAATGTTGATGATTTTGTTAGCAAACTTTAAGATATTATTTATGGAATATTTGTCAAATGTGTTCCCTCCAAAAGAAACTCTGTCCCAAAGTATCCGTGTTGGTTTACTAAAGACATTATTGGGAAACTCAAGGTTAAAAGAATTTATCATATAAAATCTATACATACAAAATTGAAAATTCTAAACGCTATTATCAGGAATTTGTTCGATTGCGTAGGGAAATCAAGAAAGACATAAAAACAGCCTATAAGACCTATATCAAATTCTGAAAATAATATCAATAACGATCCAGGTTAACTATGGAAAATTATTTAAAACAAAACAAAACATCTCCCCCAAATATATTAAAATTTGAAGATCGGATTTGCGTAACAATGAAGAAATAGCTAATACGTTTACACAGTATTTCCAGTCCGTATTTGTATCCTCTTCTCAACTGTTCAGTAATTTTGATAGTAATTCTAGAGGTTACGAAGAAATTTGAATACCGCCTGTTGATAAAATACATTTGAATGAAATATGAAAGGTTGTCAAGAATCTAAAATCCCAAACGACAGTTAGATCTGATGGTATACTCTCGTAAATAGTGAAAGGATATATTGATAAATTTAAATATTCCCAATTGATTGAATTCAACTTGGCACTAAAAACATGTATTTTCCCTTACAAATGGAAATCTGCTTTAGTTTGTCCTATACCTAAAACAAACAACAGATGAGAAATTACCAACCACCGGCCGTGTACAGCTGAAATTGGTAATTGTGTTAATTAAAAGAGCAAGAAAAAATCGTGCACTGACAAGATGAGTTTTGATGGAGCCAGCTGAAAATATCCATGTATGAGAATTGGAATACGATCACAATGCCCTATTCAAATTACTGGAAGAGAGGGGTTGGAAGATGATGACTGACTACATAATGAAGAAGTCCTGGTGCGTTGACAAGTGGATGATAGTTGCTGATGACAGCGTCTACAGATGAAAGAGGTAATTGCGTTAATTAAAAGAGCAAGAACAAATCGTGCACTGTCAAGATGAGTTTTGCAGGAGCCAGCTGAAAATATCCATGTGTGAGAAATGCAATACGATTATAATGCCCTATTTAAATTACTGGAAGACAGAGAATGGAAAATGTTGACTGAATACATAATGAAGAACTCCTGATGCGTTGACATATGGAGGGTAGTTGATGATGATAGGATGTATAGACGAAAGAGGTAATTGGGTTAATTAAAAGAGTTAGAAAAAAAGTGCAATATCACGATGAGTTCTGAAGTGCTCAGTAGGAAACCACCATGTACCGAAATAATTTGATCCATATTTGTTTTGAGATGACTGGGGAGATCTGAACATTAGTTCCCATGGTAAGACAAATAAACAAAGATGAGTATTTATCGATGGCTAATGACAGAAGAAATCCTAATTCTAAACGAGCGCTTTTTAAAATAGGTGTAATGAATATGTGATGGGAATTGCGTTTGAGAAATCTGTCACATACAGTTGAAATGGAGTTTTAAAGTTCGGTGACAAGTCCTGTTCTGTGGTATAATGTAGATGACTGAAGTGTAAGTTCTCAGCACGTTGCGGATGAAATTAAAATACGAATGGATTTCTTACGAAAATTAGTGTAATGAATATGAATAATCCAGCTAGAGGAAAGGACAGAGCTCGATCGGAAGAAACATGCAGGTGCATGGAAGACTTTGAAACGGTATCGAAGAAAATGAAGATAAAACAAATAACGCATGAATAATAAATGAGTAGATTCATGTATTGGTATATTGAATACGGTTAATATGAAAAACAAATATCAGATGAACAAATGTATGATATAGAATGTATGCACACAGAACAGAGATAGTGGGCGTTTTATCGAAACGGTGTATCATTTGTGAGTGAACAATGTTAAGAAAAGCGACAATGTTTTACAGAACATAAGGATAAAATGTACAGATGCTTATCAGAATAATGGAAACACCTGAACGAAAGTGCAACTTACCAGATTAATATGGTGTCGGGCCACCTTTCGCCTTCAGAGCAGCCTTGATGCGACGTGGGATGGAGGCATAGAGGTCGTGAATGGTAGCAAGTGGAATATTACACCATTCCTCGTGCAGGGCATCGGCCAGTTCTGTGAGAGAGGATGGAGGTGGAAATCGTCACCGGAGTCGTGTTTCCAAGATGGACCACAGATGTTCAATTATGTTGAGATCTGGGGATTGGGCGGGCCAGGGGAGGTGTTGAACTTCATCCCGATGTTCCTCAAACCACGCTGCAACAACTCCAGCTGTGTGAATGGGTGCATTATCATCCTGGAATATGGCGTCATTGTCCGGGAACAACATACGGGCCATAGGATGCAAGTGGTCTCCTAAAATTGCGACATAATCGTTGGCAGAAATGCGTCAGCGAAGTGTGACCACAGGACCCAATGAAAATCCTTATATTGCGGCCCACAGCATCACCGTGCCCGTGCCGCCGCCATGTTTCACAGTTGGGCGGAGACACTGCAGATCATACGCTTCTTTGGGCGTTCTCCACACATAAACACGGCCCGTGGTTTGGAATATGGTGAATGGTGACTCATCCGACCATACCACACGTTTCCAGTCGTCAACGGTCCAAGTTGCATGGTCGCGGCACCATTTGCGGCGTGCTAAAGCGTTCTGGTCCCTGATGAGAGGTTTGGCCCGTGCAACACGACCCCGTAAGTTCATGTCATGTAATTCGCGGCGGACTGTGATTGTCGAAACAGGTTGGGGGAGGTGCTGATTGAGTTCCTCCGTCACTTGCGCCGCAGTGGCACGACGGTTCCGCGTGACAATGCGCTTTAATACCCGGTGTGCCCTGTCACTGATGCTTTTCTTCCGCCCACTGTTCCGCTTCCCCGATGTGGTTTTCCCGTGTGTTGTGTAGGCCGTCATCACCTTCGACGCTGTCCCTGGCGACACACCTAACACACTAGCCACTGCCGTCACACTCACTCCACATAACCGCGCACCAACAATTTGCCCTCTTTGAAACTCTGAGAGGTCTCCCATTTTACACTACCTCCGTCTGCTGCAGCCACTGCAGACTCCTGTTCCACGACGCCTGACGTAGTATGGAGACCGACCTAACACACCACCACCAGCAGTCGGCGCTGCGGTCGCCTCGAAACCACTGCCAACCCATACATCTGACGTGTTGCCAACTACAGGTGTTTCCATTATTGTGATAAGCATCTGTAAGTACAAATAAAAATGATTAAAGAAATGTAATATTTATAGGAAATAGGTAAGACAGGCATGTATATCTAAGTAAAGACCAGAGAAAAAACACTGGACGTGTGCAATGTTGAATACAAATGAAATTTGTAGTTATCAGTAAGTTGTGGAATGGTAAAAGCGTGGATGCAATCACGTACCATGATGTTAATATTTATTGCATTGTGTGTAGGTAATCAAATTCCTACGTGGAAAGGATGGGGACGGAAAAGTGGTCTGACAGACTTAAACTTGGTATTTACACTATATAACCATCATCCAGTATGTATCGTATTCTGTTTAATCGATGGACAGCACGGAAGCCAGACACGTATTTGTTAAACTCTACCTACAATTACTAACACACATACAACGTAAACTGATTTGACCCCACCATGTTTGGCTACATGGATATGCAACTATGGAGGGTTACTGCGTATATTTTTGACATTGTTCATTACGAGTGTGAAAACTATACATCATTTAAGGAAAAACAAATTACTCTACGTTCTAAAGTGGACCGCATTTCGGATAGGGCAAAGTATGTGAAAAGTATGGATCAAAACAATTAATCTTATACGATATACACCCATTTGCTCAGGTGAGATACATTATTACAGATGATAGAGGTACAACACTCTGGTTTCCAGTGCAAGTCTGGATGTATACAAACCTAGAAGTTATTTGGTTGATTATGGAAAAGGACTATCTGTACCATAACATGAACTTGGTAAGAGGTAATGTAACTGTACAAGTTCATATTTGGGAGCCTAGGTCTACGAGTGGATCATAATATTATATGTTTACCATTGTTACCAGTAACGTTGGCATTTGCACGTTTCCAAGGTATAAATCCTACATATTAGGAAAACGCATTACTATCCATACTGCGTGTTGTTGCCCATGGCATAACAAAGAGGGAGGTACAGGTACGCGAAGCTTATGCGCAGGCGTAGCTAAGGGAGTATATCATGAGAATGAGTGTCATTCGTAGTAGTTATACAGCTCACAATGTGTGAATACACCGAAATAGACGAAGTCGTGCTTGTAGCCGCTACCATTGCCGCTGAGGAGGAGGATGCGCAGAGGGATTTGGCATCACTATTTACACCAACGAATGAAGCACATCTTCATTCTGCAGCAGTGGGTATAGAAGAGGCTGTTACCAGTATTCAGTATTGCTCTTGCTCTGAACGTTGGGTGGACGCACGATGTATATGGCGTGTTATTAACCTTTGGGTTCCCCCTATCCAAGTCTATGTAGTGGTTGTTATTATCTATGGTCGAGTCAGAGTCATCATTAATGCATGGGGTTTCTGAGTGGCAAATGGACATTACATAGCCAACAGGAGGTGGATAGCACATTCTTTAAACAAACGATGGATATAATGAAGGATCCACAAACGTTGGATGTGTTATTCACGCTATACCTTTCATCTCATTACGATGGAGCATCACTGAAACGTAATTTTGAACTAGGACTTGGTCGAATAGTGAACACAGAACTTGCAAAAACTCAAGGAGGTGCTGTTGAAAAAAGACGAACGTGAAGGTTATGGCGACAGCCCCCCTCCCCATAACAATCAGTCCCACTAAAGTGCAGTCCCACATTCCTTCCCTTCTCCCACGAACACACGGAAACATGTCTAGGCATGCACCACTCCAGCTTGGGGTGTGCAACGATGACGTAGTGCGCGGGAGTCCTGTGCGCAGATCAGACTACAAGCTACGAGTGTACCATTAGAGTTAACCTTCAGTATACCAACATGAGTTCGTCCATTGAGCTGTGGGGGGATGACAGTTGGTCCGATAGTGATTTTATCAGTGCTATTGAACAAGTAGAGAAAACGTTAGGATGTTTTAGCAGTGGTCAGTGTATTCAAATGACAACTAGTGGTGGTGGTAGAGTTGAGCAAAAGGAGGACATACCAATACCCAGGGATAACTGTACATCGGACGATAATTACTTATTACACCCATATCAATGTAGACGGAATATCATTGAGGAACCTTGCATATTTGAATCAATACACCACTGACAGTGTGCAAGTTTTCCGTTAATTTGTGGTGGGTGCTACATGGACGAATGCAATCAATTGGTCCATGATTGCATTGGAGATACTAATGAGAACGAGCTCAATACTCGTACGTGCAACGCTATATTGAATCCTGAAAACTTTAATCAAATCTACGATGTGTACTGCACAATCAATCCAAACAGTGCTGATTTTACCATTTTGATATTCAAGTGTGGTCTACTGAATGTCCTTCAGCGGAAGGTACGTGAAGTACGACAAAAACTGGTGAGTAAAGATATTGTCCCTGACCCATGGAACTAGTGTTGCGCAGTTAGTACAAAGTGTAGTGCCAGTAACAATAGAAGATTGTGAACTAGTTGTGTGCTGGAACAGGTTCAAACGAAGGTGTAACCGTATAATATGACCATCATAAGAGTTATATTCATATTTGGTGGGTGCATACCAATTACTGTGAACTGTATGGTAATACAATAAACCCAATACCAATGCTATGAACTGTGAACATCACATTCACAATACTCATGTGATTTCACGATAACGTTTGAAACATCACCATGAAATAAAATAAAAACTGTGCTACGATATATATTCATAACCATATTGAGAGTGTGTTCCAATAGATGGAACATCATGGACATATAAATATGTAATTTTATATTGGAATTGTGTGTGTATGTGTGTGTGTGGTGGTACATGCATGAAAGAACATTTGTCTGACTATATATATATATATATATATATATATATATATATATATATACGTATGTATGTACATGAATGGAAAGGTGCGTGATAATATATATTATATGCGATTAGGTGTTTGATGTTACATATACGCACCGTTCATTCGTAATGTGTAAAAATAATATTGCTACTAGTGGAGATGTTCACTGATAAAATAATAATAATCCATAATAGTTGTGCTTTTATTGGTTAAAGATAATGATCATATTGCAAACAATACAATGCTTTCGTCACCTGTATGGTAGTAGTAGTACGTTTGTTCAAAAATATATAGATTGTTTAAAGGTAATGACAAGACAGCAGGTGTCTTCATTTGTAATGTGGAAAGAATAAGAGTAGTAGTAGTAGTAGTAGTAGTAGTAGTAGTAGTAGTAGTAGTAG
>JAGDQP010041602.1:5985-16837 GCA_022664845.1 Lepisma saccharinum | reverse complement strand
ATCTTAGACATAATTATCTTGTAGGGCATTCCCCATAGATCCAAATTTAGATTCTCTTCCACGAAATTGTTCAGCGAATGGTATATGAGAGCATTGTTATTCATATACACACTAAAAAATCATCGTTGCCGATTTTACAATACCGCCGAATATAACCTTTCTGCATGTTTCGCCCCGAAGTAATTCGTTTCTTCAACAGCTAATGGAGTAATAACAACAAGGGTAGTACTGCGTATGCTGGACTTCAATTCAAATTTGGCGCGATTTTTCTTCCTCCTTTAAAATTTACATTATGCGACTACGTGCTTTTCTAAAATCTTTGACGATATATGTATAACTCTCCAAATTTTTATCTTTATAACCACACGTACAATTATCCATTCAAGTTCTTTTGTCCCAGTTATCAGGTAGCAGTGTTCAACTTCACAATACACTGTTACAACATTGTACCTACCTTGTTTGCATTTAGAACCACCATTTTTTATTTCAACAGCGTAGAGCTAGGACCACGCCTAACTAACTCTTTGAACGGCTTCATTAATTTCTGTAGATTTTTACCCTACCTTCACACCTGATGCAGCCGATTATAAATTGGCGAAACTTGTAGTGCTTATAATCGTCATATTGTACGATTCGGTAACAGCGAGGATGGAGTGCCAACTTGGAGACAAGTGTTACCTGTAGTTTAGGTCTGGTTCATGATTGGCGAAAAGGATGGCGATGTACGGCCGCTCCCATCTCTTCCTAACTGTGGCAGGTGATTCAGAGTTGAGAATTTCTAGAATCTAAAACTGTAAGTTTCGTAACATTATGGCCGTCATGTGAAGTGTTGTTAAGATATGAGAAGATGAGGCAATTGTGAGTTGGATGAGAAACTATGCTTGCTGCGCGGGGTGTGAGTTGTCTTGAGTTTTGCCAGCGTAGAAAGCAGAACAGAAGTTAGAGTGTAGAAGGTAAATATGGTGGAAGAAATGCAGCTAGCAACCTGAGTGACGAAACTAGTACCGATGTGTCCTGTGAGTGAGGGCTGCTCGAAGATGAGACTGGGATCAAAACTCGGACAGGTTCTGCAGCCAAATCTTTTGCATTTACCCTGTTTGAATTGAGGGGTTTGAATGACTAGTTCTTGTTATAATCGTGTTTAGATTTTGACTATTGTGGAGCATAAGGGAAATTGTTTGGGCCTCCGATGACGCAGTCAGGTTTGAGGAATTTCTGTAGTGCTCAAAGATTGGGATGTTATTGGCTGAGACTGGGAGCTTCGGTAGATGTCAGTGTGGTTTTTCGCATGTTTCAGTTTGCGGATTTGATGACTGGGGTATTCCATTCGAAAGGAACTGACGAGAGGGTATTGAAATAATTTTGAACTAGGTCTGAGCAGAAGACGCGAGTTGTGATGAAGGTCGGTTTGATGTGGACACCATTTTCTGATCTATTGTTCCTGAGCCAAACGTCCACACAAAGGGAAGTTGTATGTTTCCTGAGAAGGGACTAGTAAATTTGACGAGAAAGGTGCAGTTGATATTTTTTAGGAATGTTTACAGTGGCTCTTAACCATGGGTCTAGATTGAGAAAATGTCATCGATGTAGCGAAACCAGGTAAGTGGTTTCAAAGCTGCGGAATTCAGATATTGTTTCTTTAGGTGTCTCACAATAAGATTGGCCTAAGACGGAACAATACAAGTATCCGTGATTCGCGTAATATGGGTATCGCAGTACCCTTGATTTGCAGGTAATTTTGGCTTTCAAAGAAGAATGGTTCATGATAAATTGAAATAGCTGTTCATTCTGGAGCAGAAATGGTGGGCTGGGTTTATAAGAATACAGTATGTGCGATGATAGCAAGATCATGAAACATGGAGGATTTTGGGGTATAGTGACTCCCGTCCAATTGAAAAAAGTTGGTCGGACATAGAATGTATTATTGAAAGGATATGGTTAGTGTCTTTGATACCAGAAGCCTGTGCGAATGTTTTGGGTTAGTAGTTAAGACGGCTGAAATTTTTCAGGTGGTAAGAGTCGATACAGGAAACAATGGATCTTCCAATATAATGGATTTTGGGAAGTAGATAGACTGTGATGATCATGGGGGGCAGAGTTGAGATAAGAGGATAGAACAACTCTTCGTGAAACCCTAGCGCCTCGAAGAAGGTGTGGATTTTATTCAGGAAGGATGGGTTAGGGTTCTTCTGAACACTGTTTCAGGACTTCGTATCCGGTAGTCTGAATTCAGGACTACCATGATGAATGCCTTGTCGTTCGTATGCAAATATATAGGGTAAAATTTGAATAGAGAGGAAAGGGTTGTGTCTTGTCGGAATTCACATTATTCAATGAAAAGTCACTATATGTTTCGACAACTCAGTCATCTTCAATAGTAGAATGAAAGTATCACTCATTCACATGTAGAACAACTGGTGCAAGAAAGGAGCTAAGATGACAGATATCCACATCAAAGACAATACACATACGTGATATGTGTAAGCAAGTACTGTTGGGGAACAAGATTCGTCAGGGCTTTTTCGTGTTGAAAAGTGAGCTGGGTATGGTAAAAAGAAAAGCGGAAGTCAGTACCTCAATCTTTCCTACATATATTTATTTTCTTTAAGGTTAAATTGAAGATGGAAAGGAAGGAATATACTTACAGCTTATTTGTTCCAGACGAAAACTTACAAACAGAGAATACTTTCGATATTGCAAGCATCGTTCGTTGTCAGGAAGATAGTAATAAACGATGAACACGCGCACACTGAACGAAAGACAAGCTGTAGTTGTCCCATGCAGCAGACGACGCATCAATCTTGGAACAATTTGTACTACGTGTAAGTTTCAAGAGCTTGGAAGAATTTATTACTTTATTGGGTGTAAGTTTCAGGTGGGGATCATGTAAGAATATGTATTGAAAATGCTGAGCCAACGGAAGGTTTAAGCCAGGTTTCATTTTTGCGCTCAAACCATGAATAAAGACACCCTCCCCACAGACTGCGTGTTGAGGTGCTGGTCGTAGGGAGCAGAATTGTATTATGTGAACACGGAAGGATAGATCAAAATTGCTTTTGTGTGACTGGCTATGTGTGGACGGTAGGACGTCCATTTGTTGATGGCGCAAAAGTAGTAGTGATTATTAATACGAATGTTGAGGGCTCCACCTGTTCCCCCACATAAAAGGCATCATAGAATTTGCAACTTAGGATGTATATTACGTTATAGATGTGGCGTGTACTCTTGGGGTTTAGGGTGTAGCGGCCACTATCAGTATTGCGAGTGACCGAGAGAAGTGATAAGTATGGAGCAGGTCCTACATCTGGGTCTTGTATATGTGAGCACCGGGTGGGAGTGTTAAGAGACGAAGGATTCGTACGGACCAAGATGTTTCTAAGAGTGGGGGGATGTTGAAAAATAAATCTTGGTTAAGTGGGAAATACTGATCTTGTGTCTGGGTCGGATTGGAGACTGTGGAATGAAAGAGAATTTGTTTAATCTAGGTTAGTTTAGGATGGAACTGAGTGGTTAGAGCAGGTGGATTGGGATTGGTGATGGAAATGTGAGTGGGTCGAATGTGCGAAGGTCGGTTCTGCTTGGTTACAAGGTTAGGTGGGTAGCCTTTGTTGACCAGGCTCTCCTGGAAGCGTTGGTTGTAAGTTACAGTTGCAAAGGTGGCGGAATGAGGTTGGCCAGTAGGAGATGTTTAGATAGCGGACACTTTTCACAAACTTAACGAAACTGAAATACAGGAAAATGATAAACAATTTCTTTCAGTTGAGGCATCTATTTGCAAACGGGTCCTTGTCCAAAAAATCTTAAATGAGATATTGGCATTGTTGAGTTCATTTTATCACATTAGTAAGATTTTGCGATTACAAACCATCTCCAAAATCATTGAATTATCGTTAGAAATGAAAGGGCAGAATCATAACTAACAGTAAAAGTTGTATATAATTTTATCTTTTATCCTTTTGCGAGAAGGTAAAATACTTGTAAACTAATACTTTTCCAACTTTGTAAGATATTTATAGTTGCACATTTGCCCTAGCTTTGAAGATTGTGAAACAGGTGTTTTTGTCAATTTCCTCACATTTATGGCGTTAGGACAAGGACCCGTTTGGGAAAGGACGCCTCAATTAATCCTACTTTTCCTTGTGATTGTTATATTTTAAGGAGGTTGAGGTAAAACATAAAAAAGGAAGTTATTGAAAGCGTAATTACGAAGTTTGAAGTAGTGATTACTAAAGCTAGGGTTTATAGGCACTAAAAATGCGAAATAGGTAGGAAAAAAAGCACTAAAATAAGTCAAAATACTCAATGAACTATGACACACACAAAAGCTTAAATAGGCAGTCATATTTTTCATTTTTTTTAAATGTAGACATTGATTTAAAACAGTAAACATATATTTGCCACTGATGTACTGTGCCCAACAAATTTACTTTGAATGAACTGAGGAAATACAAATGAAAAGGGACTAAAATACAGTGTTACAATCAGCTGCAACTTTTTTTTTTCTGTTCCAAACACATGTTTCAAGATTGGAAGTTGTTCCCCGACTAGATACTATCTACCTTCCTGTAGTTTTGTGTTGTCGCATCAAAAAATGGATATTGCGAAAATATAAAATATGCTGATAAATGGGAAAGGACTGTACATTCTTTTTGGGCAGAAAGTATTGATAGGAATTGTCTATATCCATTCTACTGTTCCTTTCACAAAAATGCTGATTTTGGAGAGGAAGGGTAAATGTAAGTATTTGCAGTAATCCTTCTGTGGCTGAAAAGTCTGTGTCAAAAGCACCGAAAGATTTCTTTTGTGTGGTTGCAGGTTCTCATTTTTCTGTTCTAGGGTGATATACGCACATGCGCAGAAACGTAAAAGCTGTTTATTATCGTAATGAAATATGCAGTTCTGGTAAAGTATTTGCTACCGCCATTTTAATCACGTATTTTAAAGAAATGGGAAATATATATTCTCAGGGAATGGTGATTGCGATCCCTACTTGACAAATAAAAATTTATTAAAACATGGCCTAAGCCTTTGTTTATGTATAGAATTGTACTTTTTTTAAAAAATATTTTTAGAATGACCCTGTACTGTAATGATTTACTTGCATTTTGCAAACTTCGGTATATAGAGAAAGCGTTCTGCTCTGGATTCGCCATCTTGGACACTGACGCTGTAACGCGGCGGGGTGAGGAAACAAATTTTCAGAATTACCAAATACATCTTCAGTGGTTTAACATTAAACCCCACTGAACACCAGAAGGAAACTATGTGCTCTTCACGGATGAGAGCCGTTTCTGCCTTTGTCCCAGTGATGGAAGTACACAAGTCAGGAAGAGGCCTGGTGAAGATCTGTTGGTAAGCTTCATCCGTCGTCGACATACCGAACCGACCCCAGGCATTACTTTATGGAGACCGAGAGAAATTTCCAATTATGAAAAAACTACCCTCCTTATTATTCCGAACACTATGACGACGATTGCTTACATCAGAATGATGAACGAACCCGTTGAGCGGCTATTCATGAACAGTATTAAGGGCGCAGAGGGCGGGGGATCCCCCAGCATAGTAATGTTTTTTCATACCGCAGCTACAATCCAACACACTGTTCGAAAATAAGAACGTGTTACCATGGCCAGCAAGATTATCGGATTTTCGCCCATTGAACATGTTTAATGCGTGTGTGGGGCACGTGATTTCGCGCCCGCCGGCCTATATTAAGAACCAGTTGATATTACCTTCATTTACCGAGACTAGAATGGTTACTGAGAAGGACGATATTCAATTTTGACATGGTGCTGCGCGCCCATTGTGTAAGTTGTGACCTTGTAACTTGTATCAATATCATGTAGACTGTATTGTATTAAGATTCATTCACCTAGCGTAACTTCTTGGTGTTGGGATTTTATTTCATATCGATTGTGTTTGTTTGAGTTTTTGTTTCTTATTTGCAGATCGAGTCTCTATGCCACAAGTTGCAGGTCCTTCACGTTTCAGACTCGACACCTGCAATTGTAATGACGGAAGATGTGAAGGCTGTTCGACCATTTATCACTTGTTGCCTTGTCAGAAAAGTGAAGTTTACGGACGCGTCATTCAAAAAGTTCATCCAGCTGCAGGTATGATAGAATTTAGATCGTTAACTTGTGTAGCTTAAAGCTTAGGAAACCAATTGAAAGAGCAAAGTAAGTAAGTACGACGACCATGAATGAAAAGATATAAGTGTGATTTTTTGAAAGTACTTTTAATTTCCTATATAGTATCCAGTGATACTCCAGTGCTTTTGTGGTATCCCTGAGATTCATTTTTGAAAGGCCGGAAGGTTACTGTTGCTACCAATTTTGATGAAAAGTATTTGCCTGCAAAGACATTTTTAAGTTTGGGAGAGAATGGAAGTACGATGGGGTTAAATCTGATGAATGGAAGGATGTGGTAGCATTGGTGGAAACCTCACTTGTATGGAGGCGTTCATTGTTCTGACGAATAAGTTTCTTTTTTAGAAACCCAGGCGGTCTTTCTTTAACAAATTTACCAGTCTTCTTTACCATGGTATACGGAGGTGCATTTTCGCCCAACACATTATTTTAATTTTTCAAAAAATTATATTTAGCCTTTTTCCACGCACAAATGTAACATTACGGAGAGAAAAAATTAAAAAAAAAAATACTGCCACCATCTGTAAGATTGCGAACTTTTTAAAATGCAAACGTATATCGATTGTTTTCTTATTTTCCTTTAACGGTTCGAAGAAGTTCGACTTAAGAAATGAGTAAAACTATTCGAATATTTAGAGAAGTGTATAACAGGCAAGGTTCATTGAAATTTGGTACGATGTTAGAAGGGACCATGTTTGGGCCATATTTGTCTCATGAAATTATTATATTAGTAAATAGCCCTGTTGTTTAGTGGCTACGGGTCGCAGGTCGTTGATCCTGAGTAGGCTTTGTATTATCTTATAAAGAAATTTACAGTCATTAAGTTTCCTTCGTGTCTTTATGTTTTGCAAATCAAGAAATTTCAAAATGTCTTCCTTAGATTTATGTCACAGGTTCGGTATCCTATGTTGTGTCGATACAATACCGGAAGTAATTTTCGACTTTGTACAATTGATATCATTTGGTTTCACAAGCTATAGACAGATTAATACTGTTTAATAGTAGGAAGCACACCGATGAGGAAAACGTGGTCGAAGAACTCTGTATAGAAGGCCAAGAAATTTTAGTGCTTTAGAAATGACTAATTAGTACTCAGTATGCGAGGTTTTCATCAAATATGATACCAAGATCCTTGTAATCAAATATGGTAAGTAAGTGAGACTCGCATTTGTGCAATTTTGGAAGGATTGACTTTCATTAAACAATTATTGCGCCACTTTTAGATTTAATCTATATAAGCTTGAATAGGGAAAGTGTTCTTTATGGATTTAATAGTCTTAAAAATGTTGCAGAAAGAATTTATCTGTCACAAGTCATCAATGTAGAGGGGAATTGAAATAGATCCTAAGAAACGTCCTTAAGGGACACTTGAAAGCATTGGTAGCCATTTGGATGTGCTACCAGGGATGAGGACACGTTGTTCTCTGCCGATCAAGTATGATTTTAGAACGTGAAGAAGAAGTCCGTGTAAATTAAATCTTGAGGAAAGCATGTGTATAACAAGTGATTAACGGTTTCAGATACTTTGAATAAGTGTAGGTATATGACGTGAAGCCCTTGTAAATAATAGAATGAGTTAATACGAAATGAATTGATGAACGAAATTTCCTGAAGAGACAGGAGAAGAGTTTAAATCCATTTAGGCCATCTGTCCTGACGTTTGCCCTGGTTTTCGTAAGTCACAATCAAACAAATGCCGATGGTACCATGAATCTACCTTCTCTTTGTTCAGCAACGGACAAGAGTTGGACACCGACTGGGCTAAGTTGCTGGAAGCTCGTGAATCGTAAATTTCAGGTAAAAGTAAGGGTATAAAGGTGAGATAAGAGTTGTTGATATTAACTTTCATGGTTCATCAGTTCATCTTTTCACCCGCATTGGAACGGTGCAGTGTCTGGGGATTAAACCCGGATTCCTCAGTGGCCAGTCAGTTGTTCTGCATGTCGTCTCCAATTTTTCAATGTATTTTTCAACGTGTTACTACAGCGAAAGTCTTTTTATAACCGAAAATCAAAATCTTGTCAACATTTGATTGACTGGACCGCGGAGCGCCATTTTACAGCACCTTTCTTGCAATTTTAAATCATTTATCAAACGAATTGTAGTAGTGTGTTGTAAGGGCTGTTTTCTGCTGTCTATGTATAATTACTCCGGACGCCTTCGACGTTATCACAACAAGCATGAACTCTTCTTAATTTCAAGCTGTAGATTCCTAGACGCTACTTCCAGGAAAGATGCTGACGTCATCATTGATGAGGCCAAGGGAATGTTAAATCCCCTCGCAGGCACAATAATCTCACGTAAAATAAAATAGAGTAAAACGCTTAAATTCCTTTATTAAAAGAAGGTAAGCTTATATCTACAAAATACCAACATCAATTTTATACATACATAGATTACATTTAACAACTTAATCTGTTAAGTTTCAATTGTAAATTCCTGACTGAAAATCACAACAGAAAAATATAATCAACAGCCTACATTTCGTAAAGAATGTCATATTCAATGTGCATTTAGAATTCAATTCATAAAATAATATTTATAATTTGCATGCTATTCCAAAATCACTATACATTTTATATTGCCATCTAGTTTAATGTTCAACATTACAAATTGTGCTGCACCAAAACAAAAACGCATAGCCACTTGAGTTGAGATTTTCCAATTACAGCTATACATCATTTCACCGAATAACAACATAGAATTCATGGATTTATTATATCAACTTGCAATAATCAAACCTGAAACAACTCATTTAAACAATAACGAAATTATACAGTCAGTGAAAATAAACTAACATAACAGAATTGTCGGCACACCGTAAGTTACGTAAATAAGTATTAGGTTAGTTTGCTTAAAGTTAATTTAAATACGGTAAAGTATAAATATCATAGGCCGGTTAATCCATACTTTAGAAGATCGTTACAATAACATTATGATACATCCTTGCACTAACGCACCCTAACCTAATCACACATAACCTATGGCCTATGATCCCATATCATTGTGTTTAAGTCGTATTGAACAGTTGAGAAGCTAGTGTAAGATTGAGCGGATAGATTAAACGATCTCATGAAGCCTTGCTTTTTAATGTTACTGCTTGAATTTGAACTTTATTTAAGGCCTTTTGGCATCTTTCGCTCAGGCGGGTGCTGTGATTTGATATGATATATTACTATTATATAGGGATCTCTATATCCAATCGTGATTGTAGTATCAGGCAATATCGTGTGGTTATGAAGGTTAGATCTGCTTAACCCAATTATTATCTGAAATTTCCACTCTATATCCTACACACATTATATCAACTTTGATTACTTCACAGTAAACCAATGTCAAATGCAATATGAATAGTGAACTCATTCTTTTATTAAGTTTACTTAGCAAGCCTAGAAAACAAATATTTAAAGTTCGCTGCAAGAACATAAACTCAGGAATATTTCAATTGGAAATACACATTTAACAATGAGTAAAGGAGAATAGGTCCTCAGTAGAGGGATTCACTGCACAACAACAATTACGAGACATAAAAGGATACAAGCATTCATATAATATATATATACCATTTTCATCCGTCGATTACCATACTCATCTTACGCTCATAACACTTTGCTTTTGTGATGATTACCGTAACTTCATAATTACCAGTCGAAATTCTCGAGCAATCTTCCTTGCTTATCTCCACTAAGATTATAATTCAATATGTGTAGTTTTTAAGCAGTGTACACACTACATCTCCAAGCAGGAAAACATGAAAGAATCAATGAACCATCATCGATATTCTTAATCAGAAACTATGACTATGAGGTAATACATTCTTAAAACCTGTATGACGTCATTGGAACAAAAAAGCTTATAAAACTCAAGTTGTCGTAAACCTCAACCTTTTTATAGGACATAATCACATTATGTCAGCGGGATGATTTTGGTAGAGGATCTGGAAGGTATAGGCCAGAGATCTTCTTAAGGTGCCATTCCGGCACTCGCCTGGTGAAACTGACGGGAAGCGACGTTACCACGTGGACCACGAAGGCTGGGTTTAATGTTACTCTTTTTTTGCAAGACGAAACATAATCACTGTAACAGTTAAAACATTAGCCAGCCATCTTAACAGATTTTTCCCGGGGTTTTCTTCAGTCCAGGTAAATACCGAGATAGTACCTTCAGGATAGGCCCTGACCGAATCCTAGCATCCTTTCGTTGATCCCTGGGCCTAAGGCGTAAATGCCCAAAGTGTCTAAATAAATTGAAAGTGAAAGCAAGCAAAGAAACTATTAATTACAGGTCCGTGTAAACGACTTTATTATGTTATTTATTCCAGACGAGGCTTCACGATACAGTGTGCGAGAAGAGAAACGTGGCAACTATTGCTACCCATGACCTGGCGAAGATCCCGGCTGGAAACTTAATGTATACAGCCAAACCTCCAGCAGAGATTGTTTTGAGGCCTTTGATGAGAGTGAAGGATTTCACTGGCGCTGAGCTCTTCTCACAGTTGCAAAGGGAAGCTGAAATCGTTCGAAAGGAAAAGAAGAGAAACACATATTCAGGAATCCATAGGTAGGTTTAGGCAGTGCATGTACTCAAGATATTAGTGTACGTATTAGCTACTTTAATCGAAAGATTTTCTTTTTCTAGCTCCTACGGCACTGCAAAATAATATATATATATATATATATTTCACGTACAAAGATATTGTGTAA
>JAGDQP010041601.1:0-16838 GCA_022664845.1 Lepisma saccharinum | reverse complement strand
ACAACTATCTGAACAGTGTTTGTAGTACGCAATCTCATCGTTTGAACGCCATCTCGTTGAACCCGATCGGACTTATACAACGCGAGATACAGATCACTGAAGCCATCTATTGGCAACATAATGGATTACTTTTTACTACACCAGATATATGAACTGGAGTATACCCGGCTCCTAGGTCTGAAGTAGCGGACTTCGAATCATAGTTAGGGAAGTGAATGATAGGATTTCACTTATCACCTAGTTCATGCAATTACACCTGTAATGAACTGAACACAGGTATGTTTTAGGCATTTTTGGCTCAAGACGGTAAAGGGTAGAGAAGACGGCATTCGCCTGGTGAAACTGACCGAAATCCTAGAAACCCTACCGGTATCAGGAATCGGCCGTGGGTTTCGACTCATTGCTACTTCAAAGGCAATTACTTCTGTCAAGATTTACAGTAAGTCCCAGACGGAGGGGAAAAGGCACGGATAGGATATGCCTCACTCAGTTTTCGATCTGCATTGTATAGCACGACACAAGACGGACGCGGTAGCTCAGTGGTAGAGCGCTGACCTCTGGTGCGTGGAGTCTTCGGTTCGATCCTAGTTCATGCCATGTGGACTTTGGGTTTTCTCTCATTTCCTCCTTTCTTCATTCCACCAATTCTTCCATCATCATCATCATCAATTTGAGTGGGCTAGACTTGGCTAAAGGCCTTAAATAAAATTTTAAAAAGCACGACGCAAGTAACAACAACAACAAAAATCTGAAAGAACAAGGAAACTAGCTTTCTCTGTCACATCACCACAAATAACACAAAATAAAAACAAATTTTGCAATTTGCTATTACTTGTGAGTATATACAGTGAACAGAATGAAACTTTTACAATTTGATGAAAATTATTTCATTGATTTTTTTTTTTTTTTTTTTTTATATTTCCAACAATTTCAAGATTTCCTTCGCTGCCTTTTACGGATTATACTAACCGACAATATTGGAAAGTTGAAACCGGCCGGGGGAAAAAAAAATCACAAAAGAGTTTTTGTTTTAATTTGCTGTGCCTGTTCTCCGAATTCTGGGATTTTTATCTGACGAAACGCTGGAAACAAGTTTACGCTACCAGTTACAGGGCTGTATGTCATTAGCTTTATAAAAATGAAGACTTCTGTAGGCCACCTTGAGCACCTTTTTTTACTTTTTCTTTTTCTTTCTCTCTCTCTCTCTCTCTCTCTCTCTCTCTCTCACACACACACACACACACACACACGCATATATAGTGAACTGGTTTGATTTATTTTTATTTATGCATGTTACAGTACTTTTGCGTTCAGAAATTACACGCATAAAAACAAGACTAAATTTACAATTAATGATTTATCAAAGCACACAAATATGCAGCTTCCTTGGTAGCTTAGATCCTATGATATATTGCTACTACCATTGTGCATTTATTGCTTCTTGTGACTTCTTTCGAAATAGTAGAACATAAAATATTACCAACCAGAGAAGTTCAATTACTATATACTGTTCGAACAACCAATAAAAGTTGTTGGTACAAAAAATAAATAAATCAAAGAGTGTTTCGAGGTAAACGAGTCGTTCTCATTGACCGAGCCTTGCCATTAACTTGATTGTATACCGGTAATTGATTGTACAATTTAATTAGCGGAAAAAACTAATACGCTTATAGTAGAACCAAGTGCTTTTTCTTTCTTGTTTACTTATATAGCAACTAGTATAGCACAAATAAAATGCACATTGTTTCTCATTTTTAAAGTGTTACAAAAATATTAACTATGAATGGTGAGAAGAGTATACGACGTCATAAACACCTTTAAGGCTAGAGTATAGTATTTAACCGATATAACGTTGTGGAAGCTTCAACTCGATTCCTTTAACCGTTTTGCACATATGCATGTGTTAGCTGAAATAGGCCTAATGCATTACTCATTTTAATAACTCCGTAACTCTATCTCGCCTTACTGATTCTTGAGGATGGATGTTCTGCTCGATGGCAAGTCCTAATTCGAAAGGTCCCTGAGTCAGGTAAACCGATCGTTGTTTGCCACTGCCTTCCATAAAATAAAAATGATGTTCTAAGGACGGCAACTACAGTTCAACGTGGGCTCCGAACCACTTAGCCGTTACAAATTTTGATGTCTCGCTTTTTCCACTACCCTATCGATTATGCGCTGTTTGGTTAGGACACGCAGACCTCAATTTGATATGTTTTCTTGTCAGAATGACTTTGCTTCATTCCTATAAGGTATGCAATTATTCAAATTCTTTAGATCCGTAATTTGTAACCACAATTACAATTAATTGCTATTTCAAGGTTACTGAAGTTCAAATTTTTCACCTCCTTATGATAAATAATAAATGGAAAAGAATATCTCAGCGCTTCAGAACAAAATTATACGATGATTTTCTTAAAAAAGAAACACGTGAATTTGTTTCACGTAACCTTGACTTTTTTTTTTTTTTCAAGGTGTTGCATGTTACATTATACAGTCCAAGCAACCACTACGAAGACGACGGAAGGGTGTTTGTTAGAATTACTCTGACGTAAGTGAAATAAGCGTGATGTTTTACTTATACTAATTGCCTAGTATTAACTTCAAGGCTACCGTGACGTGGCGCTACGGTCCATTAACTTAAAAAAACATAGGAAGTATTCATCACCCTCTCAAAGATTAATAAACTCATCAAGAGATTACTTTATAAATATTCATCCATGATTAAAGTGTAACACTTCCTTTCAACACGGGAGTGGTTGCATAATTTCATAAGACTACTAATTATCTCATATATTCCAAACTGTTCTTCTTCCTTTTCACGCCAGTTTGTCACGGAACTAAAATCATGTGTGTTGTTTTGTTTCCTATTTTGATACGCCTTCGGCAATTCACATTTAAGTCCATGTTTCTATCTAGGAAGTGGGTAGTGCCTCGTTAGATTTTATGGTTGCCCATACGAAATCAAGCAGAAAGCGGGAAATATACATCCGGTACACGGTAATATACGGAAAAAAATTTCCTTAAAGATAATTAACGATAAACAACTGAGATTAAACTTATGTAATTTTGTTCTGCCAACTATTTTCAGTTACGATGATCAAAGATTTTACAAGTCAAATCTATTTTATGACTAAATAAAATAGAAATAATTATGTAAATATATAGAAAATAGAAGGGAGTTGCTTTCTGTCCCAGTTAGCCGCAGTGTGTCCTGACAATTCCGAAAACGTCGCTTTCAGATCTGTTCAATTTCTTGCCCACTTTTAGGTCCCTCCGTGTCCAAAAACAAACTCGGAAACACAAGTTGCAGATAGGTGGTTGAGATGTCGTTGGAAAGCTTTTGGCAAGACTAATTCTCAATCGGAACGTCTGAATCAGGTGCTGCAGTTGTCAGTATTGCGAAACTTTAAATATTTAATATTAAATTTTTATGTGATTCCATACTGTTAGATGTATCCGCACCAAGTTTGGCATAAAACATTAATCGACACAATAGAAAAATACTGTGGAAGTTCCCATCACTAAGCACCCAAGTTATCAGTGTTGCCAACCTATTTTAGAAAAATGAATGTGTGTTTGAGACAGTATTCAAGGACCAGATACTTCCCAATTGTTCGTAGAATCCTATAGTGAACATAAATTCATCCACAGACATAAGCAGTATACGAGGATTCTTGAAACAGGCTGAACTGTAGCCGGTAATGTAAAACAGACTTAAAAAAGAAAATTATAGGAAGTGCCGCTGATTTTACCCAAGTCGAAATTCTCATATAAAATTACCTCGAAGGTCACATACACTTACATATTTCTTTCTCACTGGACTAACATTCCACTACAAATAGTGATCAGCAGTTCTGATACATTATACTTATAGCAGTTTGCATTATATTTAATGAACAAAAGTAGCCCACAGAAGTGAAAGAATTATAATGATACTCTTAACAGAGAAAAGAAAATCCAAGGATAGCAAGCTGCCACTCCGAAATGCCACTTAACTTTACGAGCGTGTTAACCATAATAGCCTGACATTGGATACGTTGAATAAATGTATAAACATGGATTTAAATCTGAATCTAATTGAATTAACAAGCCATGCTATGATGTACGCTTATTCTTCCTCGAACAAGTACAATACACTTTACATAAATTGTCAATACCAGTTACCAAATTGGGATAACTTTTCATACATAGTCTGTTACAACCATCTTGGGAACAGTATCTCAACTGAGGCCGGAAGAAGGGCTGGTCTGGTCACTAGCTGTAGGCTCTTCTATAGAAGAAGGTCTCAATTGTATTTAATATTATTTTATTTTCTTACAGTTATAATCCGTACCACAGATTCTGTACACACGTTTATTTTCAAGTATATGTATTCTGAACTGCATTATAAACACGATAAATCATTCTATCCCAGCAATAACGATATGAAAGCTGGAGCATCACTAGATAAGACACCTCTAGGGGTAAGGGGTGGGAAGGGGTGACATGTAAATATAATCGATAACGACAGTTATGAATAGTGACACTCTCGGCGCCGTTTAAGTCCAAGTTCAGCCCCCATTGGCATGGGGGGGGGTGTGATAAGAGGTGAAATATAAATGTTCAAAATGACCGAGATTAGTGTCAACTTGATCCAAGACCAAGAAGTTAATGAGAAACTAAGATATAGTCAGTGCTCGATAAAGCTATTTGGGGGTCCTGGGCTAGTGAATGTCAGGGCCCTGTATTTTGTAAGGGTAGCTAATTCACCTTTGGCGGGGGCCCTTTAGACCTCCCTTAATCCGGTTCTGGATTTATTAACTCAAGTCCTAACATGCTAACCGCACATGTAGAGTTTGTACCAGTGTTCGATTTGTAGCGGGGGATGGTTGGGATTATCCCCCTCTAGGCAAAAATCTTTCTGGTATTTTTTTTTACAGATATGGGATATGGACCTCTAACCTGGGATATGGACGATCCCAAAATACCGTATAATACATATCTCACTAATTCTCTGGAAATTACACAGATCGAACACTGGTTTGTACCAGTCCGTGAATGTGACGATAAAAAACATATGAAAATCTTTAAACATGTGCATAGCTAATAGCTGCTTTAGGAATTTCGCCAGTTAACCTATTTATTGAGAACTGATACTGTACGGTTTCTGTCTTTCCTATTTCACTTGTGTGTTTGGCTTAACAAACTGAAAACAAAAACCTAAAGAACTAGTTTGTACCAGGTAAATATTCATGTGTGGGTTTTCTACGGTTCATTTTTCTCAGAAATTAACAGAAAGTACTTTCACTGACACTTCTCCACACCCACTTCTTCCACGAAAATACATTCTTTCTTTTACCAACGTTCACATCTTGTCGCGCCCTTTCTTCATTTAACGCCTCCACTGTAAACGTAAATACAATATAACTTCTGTCATTCCAAGGAATCTCAATTAGCTATTTCGTAGACCAAAGCATGTGAAAACAGCTGGAATTAGAATACAATTTAGTAGTGTTTGTGTGAAGTATATCACTGTTAAATAAGCAACGTGTGTTTTTTCCACTCTTTAACAGCCGTTACATTTGGCGCCATCACTTTCTTGTTTCTCACCTACTTCTTGAAGTGTGCATTATACGTACATTATGACACTCAAGTTATGAGTGGGTGGGTAAAACTTGAGCGACAAAGACCAACGGTGGGAACAGAAACTATACTTTCGGCATATAAAAACGCTTTTCTCTTACCAGGTTTTTAGTAACCTGATCTATCTGTTAAGAGTTTCCTGTCCCGCTCAAATTTTTACTCACTTCCCCTTGTCCAATCGACTTGAAATTTTGTGCATTGCAAGGGTATTACAATGATTATGCAGCAATTTAGTGGGTCGACTAGCTTTATGGGTAATTGTGGGATTTGGATGCTGCTAAAGAATGAATTAGTATCTTAATAAGAGTATGTTTAGTGAACCCGTAAAGAATTCACCGTGGCGTTTCTTCCAGACTACCCATGGAGAAACGACTCGTGTAATGGTTCCTTTCAGAAACACATGGAGAAATCATGTGTATAAGGACAACAAGGAAACAACGAAACACGATTAACCCTTTTATTTAAGCTCCTAAATCCTTCGGTTCCAGAGACCGAGATGAAGTTATTTTTACATGGGAATACAGCTTCTTATATAACCTCTGTTTGAGGGTAAACCGGGACATTCGCCAAATAAAATAATTACAAAATTTGGTGTTACAACAAACAGCAACTTACAATATTATTTTAACATTATCAACAATATTCTTTATATTTATAGTAATTTTCTATGTTTTAATATTTATTAATAATATGCAAAGAGTTCCGCAATAAGTAACAGCATACTGTATTCTAGAGCATCAAAACATTCTTTCTAGATACATACACATACATAATATTTGATTGTCTATGTTGCTAACTTAAAATCTTTTGTCCACGGGTCTTGAATTAGGGTTAATATATATGAAAACATTCTATTGGAAAATAATATAACAAAATTAAACTCAATATAAATGCATAAAAATTATATATTAAAAAAGATGAAACTCTTCTTAAAACAAGAGAGAGGATACAAGTGACGTAATAATTTTGCAAAGCAACAACCTAGATAGTGGATATAACTATGTGGAGGCCTTGTATCCATACTTATTTTTTTTTAAAAAATAGGCTGACACGGCATATACACTAATGAACCTCAACAATTTCATCTGAGGAAGGTGTTCGTAGAACACCGAAACTGTTTACCATCCCAGGCAAGTCCTGGGATGGTACTTACGTCACAGTCTACGGCTGTCTACCTTCCACAATCCTCTCCCCCACCTTATCTCGGCCTGAGCCTCAGATGCGTAAAGGTGTTAAAATAAATTCAAATTCAATACCGAAACTGTAGCGCTTACTGTGTATTTTTATAATGAAGTCAAGTTTATAACTCGTTAGTCTATTTTAATTAAAGCAACAACCTATTCGCAGATAGGTGACGTCACAATCCTGAAATGAACTACTATCAAACCATTTAAATTTTTAAATTTGGAAGGTTTCTTATTCTCGCCACGAGCGCCTGGAAGTCCGACAACCCACCACATTTCATGGTTTCCCGGTACTGCATATTATTCCAGGATAAAATAAAATAATAGCTGAGCAAAGCAGATCAGTATTTACTTAAAAACTAAAAACGTGTAACGGTTTAGCCAACTAAGTAACAACTTGGTTTCTTCAAACACATTTTGACAAATTTATATATTTTAGTTTTTAAATAAAACGTATTTGCTTTGCTCAGCTTTTACTTTATTTTATTTTGAGTTTATAAAAGCAAAGCTTTGATATGGAAACTATTCCAGGAAACTAACTTGAGATAACTTCATGCTGGTTAATAAGATGTATAAACAGTGTTGAATACAAAAAAATAAAATAATAAAAACTTTTTAAAGATATAATTTTCTTACACGAAACTTACTAAAAAGTAAAAAAATAGTTTTGTTTATGCATGACTAAAACGAAAAGCATGGGGCGCTCTCTCATATACAGTCACTGTATGAATTCTTTAATTGGCGTGTCCCATGCATTTCTTTTTAGTTAGTCATGCATAAACATTATTTTTTACATTTTAGTACGACTTAAGAAGAGTATGTCTTTAAAAGATTTTTTTTTTTCGAGTTATTTCGGTGTTTTCATACTTCTTCTCAAACTAATATTTTGAGATCCAAATCCTTAAGTGTTCTGCAACCAATCAAACCTCAACTTCGTTGCAGGCTAGTATTTATTTTAGGACAAAGAATTTCAAATTTAAAAATAATAAATTAAAATATGCTTTTAAAATATATAGAAATAAATGAATGTAACAAGGGAATATTGTACTGTCACCCGATTTACGTCGCTGTACAAATTGTCATCATTGTATGACGTCGGGAAATGAGTTAAATTAACGTTACAAGATTTGAGGACACCACGAACCATTAAGAACTAAAGAAAAGCATGTAAAAACGTTTTAATGCCACGCTTGTATAAAAAATTCACTATAAATACTAGAATGTAATTTTTCCAGCTATTTATAACAGAGCTGATTTCAGGCAAGTTTTGGGTCTGGTCACCTGGATTCTTTTGCCCCGCAGCGCAAAACAGTGTGTTTCATTCTTTTTATGTTAAACGTTGTTGCGTTTGAACAGAGTTTCTTTGAGAGGTGACCGGGAATGTGGGTGTTACCCCCACAGAGCACGAGCAATACACCGAAAAGTTCCTAACAATAGTAATGATACGTGGAAATAGTCTTATATTACCGTGAATCACAAAAATACCCCAGGAGGTGTCCAAATAGTTCCTCCCTCGGACACGTTATTCTGAAAGAATTTATGAATCTCATAAATGACAACACTGCTTGATTCAAGACCACGTTAGATCGGGTACACACACGTCACAGTCAAAACTGGGTCAAGTTTCGAGCTAAGCCCGATCTTGCGCCTTTATTTTTGTCTCAGCATACAATTTATCTTCCTTAATACTCTCAAGGAGCTGCATTAATCGTCTTATCTTACTCATTTCACCATCTTAATTGCATCTTTCAGAATACAATTTCTGCGTAGCCAATGTTCTAGCCAGTTTCATTTTCTCTTCAGCACTTCCTCATTACATATCTGTGTCCTGCGGATTCCTTTCATTCTTCTCCACGCCCACCTTTCAAAAGCTTCCTTTTCTTTTACTCATTCGAAGAGTTCAAGTTTTTGCTTCATACAACACAATACTCCATACAAAACATATGAAGTAAAAGATATTGGCGTACACAGCCTAAACATTATTTTCTACTTCTTATTATATAACGTTGTTTCCTTTGTTACATCTACCCACAAGTGTTACATTTGCTATTTTCTACCTTATTCTTTATTTCTCCTAATTTTGCTCCTGATTTTAAATTTTGATTGATTTCAGACCTAAAATAACATGTCTGTTTATCTCATTGAGAATTTTCAACATTATTGATTGTTTAATAATATGTATTAATAGACTTTTGACCGCCCTGCTGGCCTAGTGATTACCGTCGCTGACTGCTGATCGTGGGATCCCGGGTTCGATTCTCGGCTCTCTCAAGGGATTCCCCCCCCCCCAAAAAAGCGATAGGGTCTGGAACAGTGCCCACCCAGCATCGCGATACAACTGGAAAGCTGCTGTGAATAAAAGACAGTGGCGATCACAATTGAGAACTTCGGCTCTTCTCTCCCAACACATCTAGTCAGCGAAGGAGCAGCAGACAAACTCCTCCCTTAGGGACAGGCCTCATCCAGTAATGGATTGAATATGACTGTCAATTATTTCTTTATTAGTACTGTCAACGAGTACTAGACTTTTAGTACTGTTGATGAGATTTTTCTTCCGTCATATTAGAATGCCAAAGTATGTGCGCATGCAAATTTTGGCCTTTCGAGTGCAATTGCTTTGGGAGATATTGATTATAGAAAAGTCAAATTTTGATTGTGGAGAGTGGTCAAAAAGTGTGGAAATATCCTTATATTTTTTAACTGCTGTAAGAACAGGAAAGCAAATACACAGTGATATTGGGTGGAAGGTGCTACCTTTTGGGGGGTATGCTCGTTATGGGCGCCATCTTGAAGTCCGCCATACTGAACCTTGATTTGTTATCTTAAATGGAAAGGGAGTCATGTAATATCGTCGTCGGAACTGCAATACCCCTATGTGGCAAACTATGAACTTTTTTTAGGAAAGCCAAGAAACGGTTTCTGGAGTACAGTCTGGAATACAATTTAGGTACTGACACGTTGCTATATCTCAGAAAGTAGAAGTTATTTCCACATGAAATGTTTCTACAGTATGCACAGTACACAGAACTATAAACTGGAAGAAAAAAAAATAAAAAGTTAAAAAATGGCACATAAGGGGGGTATTGCAGTTTCGACGAAATGTTATTCTGAGCTAGAATTTTATGGGAAATACGTTTCTGAAATCAATTTTGCCATAAATATATTATTGTGAGAGAGAAAGGTATATAGCACTAGTATGGGGTAATGCTGCAATTGACTGAACACCCATTTCGTTTTGAAATAATGAAGGAAATTAAACCAAAATGCATACTTTTTTTTTAAGTGGTCTATCGATATGGATTTGTATTCATTTGGGTTTCATTTTTTCTTCGATTAGAACAAGGGTGAATAATAAAACGCATGTGTCCTGTGTATTGTTTGAAAACGTTTTGATTCGTGAATAGTTTTCAAAATGCATGTGTTGTGTGTAATGAATTAAACGAATCTGAATTTATGACCTTTAGGCATCTCAGGTTAAGGCCCGGATAGGGTAGGGAAAAGGATGTGGACCATGATCTACATTGAAGGTACCACCCGGGCATTTGGCTGGTGACAAAAAAACTCACTCAAGACGTTCGTCTGCTAACATTGAACCCAGGACCTCTCGAATGCCAAGCCAACACTTTACAACTGGGCTACAGTCGATTGGTTGTATGTAATGAGCGACACACACGATACTTACATTTTGAGTCGTCATTCGTCTCCGCTACGTTAGAAATAATGTAACTGTTCGAATAATTGGATTTCGGATACACGAATAAGAAATTTTTCGATTAAGAGATAATAAATTGTTTAGATACAGAAAGCCCTAGTACACAGGTAAACACTTCCGAGAGCATAAATCTTATATGGATGACTGCACTCAATGGTAAATACAACCTTGCGTAGAGTCGATTATACATTTGTCAACTGTCATTGATCACGATGTCCTCAGCTCTATCCTAAACCATAGAAATATATTGTTTCATAGGGAGAGGGTTTCAGAATTCAGGTATCATATGTAAAAGTTCAAGTCACTTTCTCCCAGTCTTTGTGAAGAAGTGTTCGTTGGTGCATGTGAGTGATAGAGAATACATATCCTACTTTACAGCTGTGAAATTCCTTCCGTTGATAGCTGTACCCAATGTCTTCAGGACTAAATGCAAGGTGTTTCTCTCCACCCATTCTCTGTAAGTGTTTGCAGTCATTTAAGTACCATCTTGCGTTTATTCTCTGCAGATGAACTTTCTCGGCTTCCTTTCTTTGGTAAAGCAACCCACTATAGAACCACAGTGTAAAGGCGAAATGTCCTTTTGAATACCAAGTGTCTTCCTTTCACTTTGGACATTCTCTTTGTATGTACTGGCCATGATTTACTACAAAGATGCCCTCCACATGTTACTAATATGAATATGTGTATGATGATGTAGCAGAACAAACGCACACCCAGAAAGTGTACGGTTATTTAGCGGATCAATTCACGAATTATTTGCTCTAACAGATCAAGAGCCTTATTTGGTATGTAAATATATCGCACACAAGTACAATAAAAGAAATGTAGCTTGTTTTGTCTGGAGCCTTTTACTTTATATCAGTGTTTCTTAAACTTTTCGGTACAGCGGACCAGTAAGTAGACAGTTTACAATTACATACATGTGGACCACCAGTTACACAATCTCGATTTACGAGGCCCACTAATGTATCATAATAGCACGGCAAATAAAAGGTTTGATGTCGGGAACAATTAGGGGAAAGCTGATTTTGGCCAGTTGTTGCATCACTACTGAAGTGCATTTCCCCAAAAGTCCCTCCCCACAAATCCTCTTGGAAGTACAAATTTTCAGACTTTCAGAAATTGTATTATACCTTCGTAACCAATATACATAATGACATGATTCTCTTTTTGTTATAGTTCTTAGATGACAGGCTACAAAAATGTTTATCATGCGTTTTGCGCTATTGATAGTAGTTTTGCCGTAATTTAGATCAAAAGCGTAAAATAACGATATTTTGCTATCAGTATTTACATTTTTTACGGTGTAACATGTTTTAAACTCACAATATCAAAAATGTTTAAAATAAAATTTGTTGCCTGTTTCATAAGCTTTAAAACGATGACAAAAAGAAAGTTTTGTCGCTTTTTGTGGAGGTCTGTGTTCAATTGGCCGTCACACCGTAAGTTGAATGCGAATGGAGATCAAGCGAAGGTCAGTTGTTGGTGTGGGTATAGCCAACATCCTACCTGGTTGTGGAAGTTCAGTTACACCGTGAACGTGCGGAAGGACAGAGTGAACATGGGACCTCCACAGAACGTCATAAGGGCGTGTATGCTGTACGAGTTCAAACTGGGGTCAAACGCAGCTGCAGCGGGGCGGAAGATATGCCAGGCCTTTGGTGAGGGTGTCGTGACTACGCGGACAGTGCAGCGGTGGTACGGTGATGAAACATTCGAAGACGCACCACGTGCAGGAAGACCAACACAGGTACCAAATGAAGATCTTCAGGCAGCAATTGAGGCGAACAGTGGCCAGACATGTGAGGAACTGGGACTACAATTCAGTGTGAGTGGAAAAAATATTCGGCAGCACCTCCATCAACTTGGGAAGCACTACAAGTTGGGTCGATGGGTCCCACATGATTTGACTCCGGGCCAGAAGGCAACGCCAGCAGACACCTGTTTCTTTGGTGTCTCGTCTGAGGAATAAGCCATTTCTGGACAGGGTGTTGACATGTGATGAGAAGTGGGTCCTGTACGAAGCTCCACGACGCCGTCATCATCGGTTAGCATCCCATGAACCGGTTCCAAAGCAGCCGAAACCACTGCACCAGAAGAAGGTCCTCCTGTGTGTTTGGTGGACTGCTCGTGGCATCGTGCATCGGGAACTGCTACCAGCTGGTCAGAGCATCAATGCAACTGTGTACTGTCAGCAGTTGAGCCGTGTTCAAGAAAAACTCAAAACTCTGGAGCACTTCTGAATCGCAAAGGGGGCCTCTTGTTACAGGACAACACTAAGCCCCACGTGGCTAGGATGACCCGGGACACCATTCTACGCCTTGGATGGGAAACACTATTGCATCCGCCATACTCACTGGACATTACACCGTCCGATTTTCACCTGTTCCATTCCTTGGACAATCACCTTAGAGGACGCCAGTCCAAATCCCTAGTAGAGGTGCAAATCCCTCGATACCTTCTTCGCTTCACGGCCCACCAAGTTCTACCGCGATGGAATCCATGGCCTTCCAGAACGTTGGCAGAAGGTCGTCGATGCTGATGGGGACTATTTTTGATCTTCCACGTACGTCTTAGGTGACATATCTATGTTCGAAGGTGGTGGGTGAAAAAGCGACAGAACTTTCTTGCTTACCTTTATAGTTGAACAATTACTATGTTAGCTAGAGAGGTAATAATGACGCGCAACAGCGCGCGAACAACGTTTTGCCTTCGCTCTATCACCCTTTCCACATGAGGCAGTTGTGATCTGTCGACAATTATAACAATTTATCTTTGCTGTGTAGTGGCAAGTAAAATAGGTGATGAATTCGTAACGTATTTTGACGACCTTTTCATGTGATATATCATGTACCCAGATAGCATGCAAGCTTGCAACAAGGTTGAGTCACGCCAAAAGTGCTATGTGGGTAGTGAAGAAAAGGAAAAGGAAGAAGATACTTCAATTGCAAGCTACTTTATGTGCTCCGCAAGAGAAAATAGAACCTCACAGAATTTATTGCGATATGGTTAGTCATATTTCTATTATTTGAAAATTACATTTTAGTTGGTAATTCTAGTTTTTAGTAAACTTACCTGTGAAATGTGGTATTCTCAACTGAATGTTGTAGGTTATATATATTTGTCAGAGCGTAGTAATCGGTTATCCTTTTAAAGGAAGTTTGTTAGCATCTTGTGAAAATTTACGTAGCGCAATTAATGCATTAAACTTACCAAATTACTTATTTATTAGAAATACGATAAAAGAAGAATGGTTGATTTTGATTTATTGTGCTCTTAAAGGAAATATCTTGAAACAGAAATTGTAATCGTGAAAAGAAAATTACGGACATTATTGAAGTTGGTGTGAAAAGAAAAGATGCACTGCATGAAAAGTTGGAAGAAGATACTATTTGGGTTCACAGCGAACAGTATTAAACTACACAAGCCATACTAGTATGGAAGCTGATTATAAATCAATGCAGACCGATCACCCATCTTTCAACATCATCAACTTGTTTAACGACCTCAGAAGCAACGTTCGATAAAAGAAACTGCTTCATTTGTGGGGAGGAAATAAAAATCAGTATTAGAACTGTATCAGAGCACAGGAAGTGTTTTCATATGGTTGTGACCTTAGAAATAAGGAAAAATCTTATTAAGAAATGTGACTTAACGAAATGGTGAGTGGGGAGAAAGAGTAAGGGCTAGACTTCTTATTGTAAGTAATCTTGTGGTACCAGAAGTACAGTGTCATAGAAAGTGTTCTAAAAAAAATTTAACAACTAAACCAATTGGGGAACTCGTGACTCGTCCAAAATAGAACAGGAGAATTACTTTTCTATGTTATGTGAGTACATATAAAACAGTGACGAATGCCAGTACACTCTGAATGAATTAAAAGATATGAAACGTGCATCTGGTCAAGAGGATGGCTGTCATATTATAGACAAATATCTTTAATAACATTTTAAGAATCGGTAATTGTTTCAAATGTTTCTCCAAGAAAAAAAAAAGATATTCTGCTTATCGGACACGGCTCAAGTGATATAACGACAGGGAAACTGCCCCTGCTACTGAACGGTCAAGTATAGTATTAGATGCAGCCTACATCATACGAGAAGATATACAGAGGATGACTTATGACTAAAATATATACCCAGATTTCATTGCGAGCAAGTCTGATGGGCAAAACTTCATTTTAGGTCCTTATGGAGAGTGTAAAGACAAAGAAGAATGCTCCTGAATCACAGAAAGTTAACACGAAGTGCATTGTGATAAACCATGCTATAATATCATACGTAAGACCAAGATTATTCCTGTCACCCACGCAAACACGTCTAGTATTAATCCTTCACCGATTATATGAATCAAAATATCTATTCAATCTATTACCGTCCATTGGGGCATCGTACCTTGAAACTTATGTTTACATGACCTCTATCATCAATGCAGTACTATAAAAAATTACTAAAGATTTCATCAGCATGTGTTTGACAACACAGATGTAAATATCCGCCCGCTGCATAATTTAAATACGTTCCATGCTATGGAAGGGATCCAATGTGTTGCACCTAGAAGCAGTATTAACACTCAAGTAAAGGTTCGACGAATTCAGAGTGGTTCTCTCAATCTTGAAGATATTCGTTTGTGTTAGTACCCAAAGAAAAGTGGTGGAAGTGGCCTTAATAAAGTGCTTGATGATTTCGTTGAACTCAAAAACTGTCGGTACCCTCAAGAAGCAACTCACTATATAAATATTTACCCCTTTAATTTGATGCGGCTTGTTGGATTAAACAAGCAGTCTGGATGGAATTGCTTCATGAACAATCTTATTAGTAACTATGAAAAGTGTGAATCGATGTACATAATACCAGTAGAATTAAATTTGCATCCTAGTACTATTTACATGCCATTGTGTTTGACAGCAGATCAAAGTAGAGAACTCAGCTACTTATCATCATCACCACATTTGATCCACCTATGTGGATTGAATTATGACCTTTAGGCATCTATGGCGCAGACCGGGATATGGTAGGAGAAAGGATGCGCACTGCGAACACGAATAGTTCTTTCTCCTTCCAACTTTTCATGCCGTACATAATTTCGTTTCAATAATGTCCGTAAATCTCTTTTCACGAATACAGTTTCTCTTTCAAGATATATCCCACTACGAGCACACAATAAATCAAAGTCAACCATTCTTCTTCCTTTTGTATTTTTTAATAAATAAGTAATTTCTTAAGTTCAATGCATTTATTCAGCTACGTAAATTTTCACAAGACCCTGACAGTTTCTTTTCAACGATAATCGATCACTACGCTTTGTTAGGAAATAATAAATATAACCTACAGCATTCAAATGACAATACTACATCATCAGTGGTAAGTTATACCAGACTTTTGGGAAAATGCACCTCTAGTAGTGATGTAACAACTGGCCAAAATACAGCTTTCCCCTAATTATTCCCGACATTTGCACTTTTTTCCCTTTCATTTCCTGGGCTATAATTAGAGACTGAAAATTCGCGATAAATTTCAAAATGTGTGAAAAGTAATAGGCACACATATTTCAAACCCAACTAACATGTTATGGCATATTATAATACACCCAATAGTATACTTGACAAAATTATATTGTAAAACTTTGTAAACATTTACATTAATAGGTTTTATTTATAGCCTCTACAGAGAATCAAAGGTCATGAGGGAAACCAGTGAAAAATTCAGTTCGAATGGACTGTTACCAGAATCTGATTTCGCGCCACCAACTCTCAAGCGTCTGCTTTCACATACACCGCCACAAAAGATTGATAGCTTCTGTGAATCTGAATATTATCTAAAGACTTTAGGCAACACTGGCTCAGTCCGGATGGGTGATGATAGGAGAAATGGTGGAATGAAGAAAGTGGGAGGGAACAGGAAAACCCCGAGAAACGCAACGCATACCGTGTTTGTCCACCACAAAGCCCACATGGCACGAGCTGAGATCGGAACTAAGGACCCCACGCGCCAGAGGTGAGCGCTTTACTACTGAGCCACCGCGGTCTGTGTGGCGGTTTGTCTTGCTATTACCCTTATACCCTATCAGTACATTGTCGTTACTATAATGTACATTCTAGAACTTGCGGAAATGAACAGAAAGATCTAACACAAAGGTTTTGGCGGGTAAATCTTAAATACAATGAAATAATTTATTATTTCCATGAAAAAATACACTTGATCTATTTAATTAATCGTTCTGATCATACAGTCAATTTCCTTTCAGTAAAAATATTATTAGATTAGATTTTAGACTGTTCCAAGCGAACAATGAATGCCCGTATAAATTTGAACAATGAA
>JAGDQP010041600.1:0-14035 GCA_022664845.1 Lepisma saccharinum | reverse complement strand
GAGCGTTTTATGATATTTTTATACACGCATTAGGAAATTTAATAAAATTAATAACTAAGGGCACGTTGAGATTAGGTAAGTCAGGTATGGTGTTTATTATTATTATTGCATACGATTAAATCATGTTTTCTCAAGCTTTCGAAAATATGACTTTCTGCGTTTAGACGCTATAGTTACCGAATCCGTGATATTGAACGAATTGGTTTGAACGTGTAACTGTTCCGGAACGCCCTGTCGTATACTAAAGAGACGCCTTAGCATACCTTAGGTCAGGTTATTATAGTATCCGGAGAGTACTCATCAATATTAATAGTTGTGTATGTTGAAAGCATTCACACACAATGGTGAAAACTAAATTCTATAGGTATTTCGGTGAGGGGAAGATATCTGGCCTGAAGATTTTTTAAATTCATTCTTGTATTACTCGATAAGAGGAACAATATGGTGCCTAAATTTCTGAAATTGGAGTTGCACAACATTGAAAAAATGTGTTTAAAATAGTGTTCCTCTCGTCGAGTACTGCGGTACAAGAATCTTCCCCATCGGTATTTCGTCAGTATTCCTCGATACCTTTGATACCACATTCATAGATCTTTGTCTGCACTTTCCCTGGATCGTTCAAAACACTGAAGATTTGGTTCAGTTACATGCTATACAGTGAGCGAAACTTAAATTCGTAAAGGATTGAGAATAGATCCTGAAATGCTTTCGTTTTGTAACTTCCATTGAGCCAATACTTCCACTTAAGTCGAATGAGTTAGGTAAGGTAAAGTTGGGTTAGCTTACTTGTTGTTAGAAAATGACGTCTGGATAACCACCTAAGCCAAGCTGCAAGGTTGCGTAACATCTACTACAGGGACATTCAAGTATTTCATTTTGTAATTTTAAAAGCCCTCTCCTCCCCATTGTAAGCAAATATAAGCAGATACACCACCCTCCTTGTGCTTATAACACATGTCAAATTTCTTATCGTTATTTCTAGGCTAAAGAACTGTTTAACTCTTTGAATTTACACTAACATGTTTTTAAGCGAATAGATACTATGGTTTATTTCCGAATATAAAGCGCACCCCAAAATCAGACTTGCAACAAGTGGAAGAAAAGAAATATTGGAATATAAACCGCACCAAAATACCTAATATATAAAAGGTGAAAATACAATATTTTAGTATATTAAGTCCTCTGCTGAATTTGATTTTTATTTAGGACTTTTAGGCATCTAAGGCTCAGGTCGGGATCTACATGCACAAGTAGGTATAATTTATTACACTGTATGTAGCGAAATTACATTGTTGATAGGGTATTTTCTATCTATCTATCTTATTTTCCTTGACTGGGGTCTGCAGGTAATAGCGTATTACTAGCGTGCATTCTTGAAAATCATGACTTTACACCAACAGTGAAATTTATAACCTATTCAAGGTTGTTGCGTACCGGTAAAAGATAAATATAGCAAGAAGTAATTGGTAGAAAAGAATACCGTAATATATCGTATACAGGTCAAAATTGGAAGGGTGTAAGTGCAGTTTGGCATGGTTTCTATTCATTTTTTACTGTAAAAATTTTAAAGTTGATGCATGCGTTCGAGAATTTAGGGATGTGACACTCTTTCCACAGACCGTGCCGCCGTATCTCAGTGGTAGAACGTTGGCGTAGCCTTCGTGATGCCGTGTGTTTGATCCCAGCGACCGTTCATTCTGACTGCTGTTCTTCCAGGGTTGTTCCTCAGTGACACCAGGCAATTGCCGTGATGGCACCTTTAACGTAGATCCTGGCCGACACCTTGCCAAATCCTTTGCCCTTCCCTATCCAAGCCTGAGCCTTAGATGCCTAAAGGCCATTAAAAAATTCAAATTCAAATCCCCTTGCACAGGGGGGGGGTCTGGCAGAATCACTGACTCTGTAGTTTGGGATGTCAATTTTCGGACGTGTTTTCGGCATCCATTGGATGCGCAAACATGGATCTCTCTCGGGTGTCCTGTTTCGGACATGTTTCCGCCGTCCATGGGATGTCCCTACTTGGTTCTCTTTGGGGTGTCCAGTTTCGGGCGTGTTTTCGGCGTCCATTGGAAGTCCCTTCTTGGATCTCTGGGATATCCAGATCTTAGATATACATTGTTGGATTTTGAAGTAAATTAAACGTTCCGGTACCATTTATGGATGTCCCATGGACGTCCTGTGCTATGTGAGATAACACTTTTGGGGGCTTCCATGTTTGACCTGCTCACACTGAAGGACCCGCTTAACAGTGGTGACCACTACCAGCCGGCTACAAGTGGAAACGCTAAGATGTTACCTTCCTTTATCTCTCTCATCTCTGAACAAAAGGTGTTGGGAGCGCGTGCAGGTCGACCACGTGAAATTCCAACATAACGTTATTAATTCCTCAATAATGAATTAGGAATACATCCTCACCAAAAATGCCGGAACATGCCGGTCATATTGAAGTCTACTGTTTCTGTTACATAAATGTTGCTCTCATCCCCTATTCATTGTCAGAAAAAAATAAGTGAAAATTGAAACCCCTGCCACCTGAATTCCTACGTAAAACTTGAATAACCCACATAGTAACCGTAAATCCTATTTAATGGGACTTAATTGGTTCGCCCGACATCGAATTTGACATATCATTCTTCTGAGTAGAGTGATTCGTTGTCTGGGGAGCATTCAAAGTCCCATCTCCTTTCTAAAGCTGAACTAACCTTTACAGTGATTCCGCAAACCCCTTCCCGCCCCGCTCCCCCTCCAAATCCTCGAGAGCACCCCAACTTTAAATTCTTCACGGTCAAAAATCGATAGACACTGTGCAAAATTCCAGTTACACTCTCCCAATTTTGACTTTACCCCCTCCCCCCAACTTGAAAATCTTGGACGACACCCTGAAGTTTTATCATAATAAGCGAGTTGGTAGGATCTGTAATAGCTCACCTTTTGTTAAGAATATGAAACTTTGTTCCCTTATATTTAAAGATGAATTAAGAGCAACCTTAGTTGACTGACTGTAATTGATATTGTTTTCAGATTAACATAGATTGTTAAATTATTAATTAGCTGAACGAAATATAACCTAACTACACCTAACCTTGCCTATTAATCAGTGTTCTTTTCCATCTACATAGTGATTGTATGCCTCCTAGAGGAAACTAAATTTTGTCGCCTACCAATGTGTACATTCTTGGGCAAATTCCTTGCAATAAGTACAAATTCATTCTAGGCTCTCAAATCGTACCGTTTGGTTCATCAGATCTTTTTATGGGTCATCCAATTGATGAATATCAACGTTTAGTCGCAATTTTTATGGCATAACTCCATATACACTGTGTAATTTGACTCTGTACCAACAAGTGGGCACAGTAGTTTCATGGAATACATAAAATTGACAAATTATAAGTCATATCATAAAGCAAACAAGTATAAATGTATCAAAGAATCTACGCTTGCAATTATTATAATAACTATAAAGAGAGTTCATTTGTTTTAATTTATTAATATAAGTATTAAAAAGGTCAATGTTAATATAATTACCTAATACGCTACTAAGAATGTGCGAAGTCTCTTAAGAGGTTATATGTTTCTCCATTGTAGTATCAGACGTAATACATTGGAAGGATCTATCGGACTCAAACATTATTCTTAACGGTAGGCCCTATATAAGAGTTTATTCAGAATATAAGTTCAGTTCTTCCAATATAAATTAAGCATTTTGTAGTCACATTACCTACCTCAAACTTTTTTTGTTCTTATTACCTATTAGTTGAGTTTAATATATTTATTAAACGTTTTGTGGGTAAGTCTTGCTGAATAAAATACTGTACACTTACACATAAACAGATTCTGAATATTCTTCTCAATCACCCTTACAGATTTTTCAGCCTGAGTTGATGTTTTCCCCATTATTTGATACAAATTATGTTGTTCATTTCTCTTTACAGCTGAAACTTCAAGAACAAAAATGGAGAGTAGCGGTATTGTAGCTAAAGAAATGATTGATAAACAAAAGAGTGACGTTGAAGATTCGAAAAGTAAGCCTGATAAGAAAAACAAGGTTGATGCAGGAAAGGATGATAAGAAAAAGAAGGATGAAACGGGAAAGGTTGAAATGATAAAGAAGGATGATACACCAAAGAAGAAGACGAAGGCCGATGAGGAGAGAGTTTTGGGTATCCTGCAGCAGGGAGGGGCAAAGGTGCCCGAGAATGAGGAAGAAGAAGAGGAACGACAAAAAACGGACAGTAAGGGGAAAGGTCTGGGTATTGTGAGCCCAGATCCCAAACAGGCTCTGGCTGAAGCAAAAATGGTTGCAGGTGCTACATGTAAGTTGGAATTCTTACAATATTAGTTGGAAAATATGAAATTCCATGTTAATGTTTCACTGTGTCCTAAAACGACCATGGTCTTAATGCAAACTACTATCCGGATATTCAGCTGCTGTGACTAGGGTAAGACCACGAGAATATTCAGTCAGGATAATGGGTTCCGGAAATCTCTTTATAACAAAGGTTTCTTTTTAGTAACCAAGCTCAGTTAGAACAGTAGTGTGTAAAATTTCTGTTTCCAATTATCTCTCAGGATTAACACCACTTTGTGGGTATCATTTTTCAGTTGTATTGCAACGTGATTAGCTCCTCTCGGCACAGGTTCAAATTGATTTACCTTGCTGTTTCATGGACTATTTAGTACGTACAAAGCTTCGTCAAAGAGCTGCTGCATTTTGACTGGTTGAAATGTCTTATATTCAAGAAGCACACACATTCTCAGAAAAGCACATACCTATTACCAATTTCATTCTGTCCTTTCACTTAATATCTATCAAACAAAACATGCTACACCTATAAGGGCATGCTTGAATGCTCCTTATACCGATAATACAAGTTTGTTGAAATGTGATAGATAAAATTATGATTATACACCAGAGAAGAAAAATTCAGACTTTCCAGACCTGTCTTCACTGATACATGCAAAAACGTTCCTTATGGTCATACAGTCCAATTCAAGACCTGAATTGAAAAACATCCCAAGTCCACCGGAGTACATTTTTCAGGAGGAACGACAAATAGTCCAAGGTCTTCGTATGTTATCCTATTAAGCGGAAATTATTTTGTGTTAAAAAATGGTTTCTGTGGTGGGATTAGGATGTAATATTTATGCAAGTGGATAGCCCTTGGAACATAGATACCGACCAGCAGAAAAAATGCAAATACAAAAAAGTGGACTTTGGATGATTTTTCAATTCAGGTCTTCTATTGCGCGAACATGTTGACTGAACTAGAGAATATCCCAAACACCTCCGTATTACTCTCTAGTTGATGGCTTAATTCCTTTCATTCGACACAGTCGTGTTCAGCACAATTTATGAAGTATGAAAACATTTACGTTGATTAAAAGCAGCTATAGTGGCAGCCACATATCTCGCACACAAACTTAGCACTTCATAAATTATGGTTTTAATGAAACGATGCCGGATATTAGTAAAACAATTGGTCCGAGGGAATCTGAATCGACGCACCCAATGAGCCAGGATCATCTGACCGACCGGAACCATTACTTGAATGCAAGTCGTTTGAGGGCGCTACGGCTGCCCGAAATAAGCAATTAGCAGTAGATTCAGAGTTCACATTATGTTTAATCTACACAATATTTCTCGGAGCGTAACGTATGTCTGTGGGGTTCAGAAACAATATTGTGTGGTTATAATCGTACTTGTACCTCAATTTCATCACCGTACGCAGTATGAGCCAAAAACAATTATCGGAATTTACATATAAAACAGAAACACGTAAGGTTTTTACTTGAATATATATGGAACATCTTTTAAGTATAAAATACCAATAAACATTGTGTTTCATCCAGTAGTACGAAAAATTTTGAAATAACATTATTTGAAGCATATTTTTTCGTATGAAATAAATACTAATTTGGGATTCTTAAGTTCTTAGCTAACAGTGTATTTTTTAAATTAAAACAATATGTCTCTTCATTAGTCCACTATTAAGCTAAATGGAAACGAATGTATGGAAAACGATGTACTGAAAGAAGTCGAGATACTTATACTTGTTTGGCTCGTTCTTTTGTTGACACTTCAAACATTTCTAAGTTTCCACGAGAGCTCCCTTCTCTTCGTGACTTCTCATCTAAGCTTTATAGAGTATTATTTATTCCCTGTGAAAGCAATCCATGAAGCTGGTAAAACAAGACTAATTAGTTGCAATGTCAATATTGCTATCTATCTATCCTTGAAAGTTGCTGAAATCACACTGCTTAGTAGGGTCAGTACCATCAGATTTTAATTGTAGATGTGCCGAAGCAAGTATTTGAAGATTGATCTGTCAGTCAGAATACTGAATCCTCAGCTTCCAATTAATTATAAAAGATCATCCTCGTAATAATCCAGATATAAATATTGATCATTGAGTTAATTATAAAAAAAATGTACTCACAAAAAGTCACTAGACTATGCTTTGGATAACCTTTTAAGATAATTGCCTACCAACCATTTTTAGGTAGATTTCGAAGAAAATATACCAATTGAGATCGGTACGATATGAAAGTGTATATATATATTAACACGCTAGCGGCCATAATTTTGAAGATATTTCAACCAAATTTTTATATGTTGTTTCTAGGCTTAATAGCTCGGTTAAGTTCGTTAATGAGCAAAATCGGTCGCCATCTTGGATCCAAAATGGCCGCCGAACCCATTGTTGTATAGAATACACAACCTAAACCGCTGGGGCTATTGAAATCAAATTTGGCATAAAGGTACAACATCACTTTTTGATTATGAAAATGTTACGTAATGAGTTCAAAGACGCCATCTTGGATCCAAAATGGCGGACCTAAAAATCCATTTTCCACACCGTTTGAGCTAGAGATACGAAATTTGGCATAAAGGTGCATTATGACGAGTAGCTTAGGGAAATATCACAACATTTGGGAAAAGTCGCCATCTTGGATCCAAAATGGCCGCCCAAAATCCCATTTTGCACACCGTTTGAGCTGGATAAATGAAATTTTACTTGAAGTTGTACTATCACAAGTAGGTCACGACAAAATAAGAAAACTTTCAAAAAGTCGTCAACTTGGATCCAAAATGGCCGCCCCAACAACCCAATTTCCAAATCATTGAAGGTAGAGAAAGGAAATTTTCAATGAAGGTGTATTACCAAGAGTAGGTTACAATAAATGGGGCAAATCTTTCCTTTGTGGGCGCAGCCAACCGTGGGAGGGTGAAGATGTACTCCGTTGTGGTGTAGTGCTGCAGGGAGATTTTGGTTAAGATAAAGGAGGCGCATCCTCTCAATAGCACTGAAGTTGGGGGGCGAGCCCCAGCTGCCAGCGAAACTTCGAAATCTACCTCAGCCTGTAGGCCTACCGAAAGGGATTTTTTAAATTGACAAATAACTCTGCAAGAGAATACATCTCTGCCACTCGTTAGCTTCTGTTCATTGGAAATTGGCGGATTTTCTGTTTCGTTACTTTTGAACAATTCTTGAAATTACTAAAGTTGTTCGAAGGGCTGAGAGTATCGTGTGTTAATTTTCTTTATTGTTAATAATCTAGGTACTGAAGAATGTACTACAACCGGAAAGAATTAGAAGATTTCGATAATAAGATATAGATCCACTCCTCAAATTGATGTCACACAACCAAAATGTAAGACTCAAATAAGTTAAGTAAACTTCCATACTTTACACACGTCCTTATTTATTAAACAAACTTTATTTTCGTATCTCTTTCGTTAACTTTATGTTTTGGCCCGCTGTTAAAGAAAAATGTAAAATTTACAGGAGAAATGTAATATTTGCTACGTGTGTGGAAATGTTAAAATGCAAAATTTAACAAGGTTTCGAATCACGGAAGTGTGAAATGATGACAAAAGAGCGAATAGTACTTGGGACTATTATGCTGCTTCTGCATTGGACCAGACACATGGAACGAGTATTAAAATGTCATGCGAACCCCGTATAATGAAATAATAATAATCTAATCTGACTTAAACTAACCCGTCTTTCCTAACTCGACATTGTGTTCATGCTTTTTGTATCCTTCATAACGCAAAGTGACGCCATTAGTATTCCTCCGCATCCAGCCATGTGTGTATTTGTTGATCAACTTGCGTTCGTACTTAACGAACTAATAATAATGAATTGCTGCCTGTCGCTAAGTGTTTATAGAAGTATATGTGCTAATTAGTTGCAAGAGAATGAGTGATATAGAGCCTAAATATGGCTCAATGGCTGGGGGGAAATAAAGTAAAGTTTATTGTTCTGCCCAAAGAGAAGTTGTAACCCGTTCGAATGGTCTACTTAAAAGTCTATTCTCTCAAAACTTCGCGACCAGATAGTTATAAAGAAACTGTTATATTCCAACAGATATCTTTCCATACCGTGTCCAACTGCCAAACCGCAATAATGTCCCACGGTCTGAAGTACAAGAGTGATAATAGAAACTACACTCAAACAATAATAATCCTAAAATCGATAAACAAGTCAAGGGTCTGCTTAAATATTGCACAGAAGTAATGTTTCATTCGGTGAAACCACATTTCGTCCAACGAAATTTTATCCACGCGACATTTCGTCCACAGACAATTCGTCCACTTGACTCTCCGTCCAGTCGACATTCGGACGAAATATCGCGTAGACGAAATGTTTGTGTATCAACCTCTCTGTCATTTGTTATTGAGTTTGCGTATCGTCTGCGTCCAACAACGCTTACAATTCGACATCTTCCTTTTTTTTCCCTGTTTGTGCCTTGTCTTTCAAGTCGAAATCAACATTTTTGAATCGTGTAAACCAACACACATAAGCGTCTTCCATTGAGACATGGTCACCGTAAGTCTCCACAAGTATACGACGGCTTTCACTCGCGTTTTCCTTTTGATTGAACAAGAAAAACAGTATGTACCGCAAATGCTCTTTATTTGCCTCGAAATTCGACATGTTTACTACACGAAAAAAAATGACGAGAGCTTGAAATCGTTTAAACATCAACAGTGTTTTGAAAGGTCGTATAAACATGAACAGTGTTTTGAAAGGTACTGTCATAGCAACAAAATGACATATGAGATGAGGCTGTAAACCAACCCTTGTTTCCAGTGCCATCTCTTAACAAAATTAAAACATTAACCGGCACCCCTGGTATGTCGCCTTAGATAAGATAAGATAAAATGAATTTTATGGGCGGTAACAGCACTGTGGCTTACGCCCGTCCCGAGTCGCCTTAGAAAAACGCGTATAAAGAGAAATGAATTTCATAGTTGAAAACACTTCACATTATCAGCCTATTAACGAACTTAAATATTCGTTGAAATATAGTTTAAAATTTAATATGTTTTCAACATGCATATGAAGAACATGAGAAACGTAGTTAATTTTATTCTTTTCTCTTTTAGGTACAATTTTTATGCAATTAACTTGGAAAGATAATGTAGGACACAGTTCAATATAATAGTTTAAAACAGGTCACATTAAAGTCCTATTAGTGAAATCATATGTTCGTTGGAATATAGCTACTTATGTCATAGAATTTGTTTTAGAAAAACTATTATTTAGCTAAAGAATCGGACATATGGTAGCAGACATCAAGCCCGACTCAGCCAAACATCCGGGAATCCCGTGGAGACACACTGATTGTTTTCGAAAATAATCTCTATATTTAATTGTATTTAACTGCACAGGAAGTGTACAAAAATTTATTCAAATATTGATTTGTTTGGTTGGAATTGATTTCCTTAGGTAAGAAAGGGGATTTAGAAGAAGGATAATAGTCATGAAGTAACTTTATGGGCTTGTTATCGTGGTTATTTGTGGTATCTTCTTTTAAATACGATTAGCTTCAGAAGTGTCAAACGTGCTCAAGTTGTGAGTATAATTTCATGATGAATAGTTTCGAGATTTTGAGTTCTTTTGCATTGTCCGCTGTAGAAGATCCTATTTGAGTATTTATTTTGTGGTTTTTTTTTGTTGTTGTTGTTGTATTTATATTTTGGTGTTACTTTTCTTGTATTTGGTGAATGGTTGCTTGCCAACGTGGAGGTGTCCGTCGGTTGACTGAAGGTTGTTCAATCGGAACTGGAAAATTTTCTTTGAAGCAACGTTAATGACATTGAAAATTTTTACAAGTGAGTCCTTGTCCTGTGGAATTCCTAATGTTAAAATAGTTGATATCCATCTTGTTATGTTTTCTAAGAATACTTTCAAAATTGTATTGATATTGTTTTCAGTGCTTAAGCTGGAAGAGTTTTCTGTTTCTGAAGAATTTGTATTTACTGCATTAATTAAATTGTCGGAAGTGTTGGTTAAGATCATATCAGATGGCTTCGTAAAAGCAGGTTCATATTTTGTTTCGTTGTTAGCCCTGTATATTTTTTGTGGTAAGAAATTTTTCCTATTGTTTAGTCTTTGTGGACAGTTTGAGGCGCCTGTACGGTGTCCTTTGACTTTGCAAGTCCCGCAAAAGTTCTTATTTGAAGTTATTTTTGCAAGTGAAACTTATGTGATTGCTTCCACATTTGTAGCACGAAGGATCATTTTTGCTAGGAAAGTCATTATGATATTGCTGGCAAGTAAAACAGGGAGGCGATCTGCCACTGGAATGAGATTCCTCTACTTTGTGTCTGGAATATCCGATTATTAAACCGTTTAAAATTAGATAACTAATAAATTCAGGTTCTTTGTGAATAGTCTAATCAAGGTGGTTGGGCCTTTATCATTACGTCTTCGAGTAATATTGATAAGTGGCATTTTCGTTTCTTTAGTGAGATAATGCTTCAATCTTCTATTGTTTCACCCCTTGCTCAACGCAGGTAAAAGTTGTTGTGGTGGACGCTTCCTGAGGTTTCCATATTCTTTCATTGGATGTATCCATTGTAGAGGAATGTCCGAAGTTCCTAGGTTTGAATGTTTTTTTTTTAGAAAACTATCTTTTTATTAGCCTTATTTTTGACAATTATTTTGAGTCCTGTTTTTTTCAAGGTTGGATAAACATGTAGATCGGGAAGTCTGCTTCTTACTAATTTGTAAACGGTCAGCGGGATTTTAAGATCCGATTTGATATTCTTTAATATTACCTCATATTTAGTGTTTTGATTTTCTGAGTCTGCAGTTTCTGCTATTGATTCAATTTCTTCTTCCTGATTATTGTCAGATTCCTGTACTTCATTGTTCAAGCTTGTATATATATATATCTCTTGTATATCTCTCTTTTCCTTCCACTTCCTTCATTCCACCAATTCATCCCTTCATCATCCATCCGGCCTGAGTCAAAATTGCCTTAAAACCTTAAAAATTAAACTCAACATTCATTTTCGAGTAGGTCCTGTTTACATTTTGAACTTTGGGTATGTAATGTTCCAGAACTGTCCTCATGTGATCCCAAAACAACGTTAACATTACTTTTCCAGCGCTCCGTTGAGCACGCACCTATTTTGGTCTGGGAGAAACAGGATGTTGCCATTCCGTTTTTGTCGTATTCTGGTTGGGAAATGAACCCAACTTTCATCTCCAGTGCCAATACGATGAAGAAATGCCTCACCGTCAGCTTCATACCGGTGCAATATTCCCTGCAAATATCAATACGTCTCTCTTTCATTTCCGGTTTCGAACGTTTCGCAACTATCTCACACACAGTTTCCTGAACCCCAGTATGACATGAACGATATGGTGGGCTGATCTTGCACGTATCTCTCTATCTGTGAAGCAGTTCCACTTACCGTACCAATACTCCCACTTCAACAAAGTTGTTTTCCGTGACTGCAGTGAAAGAGCGTCCTGGATGGGGAGAATCTTCAACGCTGTTATGTCCTGTTTGAAATTCTCAACCCATTCGTACACATACAGTTGTTACTGTTTTGAACTGTCATACGGTGATGAATTTCAATCAGCCTTACGTCTTCGCTCACCAAAAATCTTACCACACTTCACTGCTTCAGTTTGGTGCACTCCGGTGCACTCCTCCGCCATCTTGTGTAACTGTTTCCCAGCGTCCCATGCGCGAGCCAGGCGTGCCAGCCCACCCGATTACTTATTAATGAGCTTTGAATGCAAGGAAGGTGACCATCAAGTTTAAAGTGTGAAGATTTGAATGTTGATCTGACAAAGGGAACCTTTTCGGGTTTTAACAAGAACTTAACTGTGATAAAAAAATCGAAGTCCGAGAATTTAAATAAGAAGTGGACATACAAGATTTGAACCCAAAAGAAATCTTGGTAATGTAATCTGAAATTGAAATAAAATAAGGTGTTGCCGATTTTAAACATCGGAAACTAAACAAAATTGATTTTGCACTTTCATGAGAACTCAAAATTCTGGAAATGTCATTTATCGAGATCTTGCATGCACTTACAGAGTTCACTAAGACACAATATTTGATACTAGAACGACACGAGTGATTATAATACATCGGTCGGAATCGAAGAGCATCCACCCCAATTCCGTTACATACTGACAGCTCGTGTCTGTCTGTGCAGATTTAATAAAAGTTATAGTTACCTGAGACCTTAGATCTGTCCTTTATCTGCAGAATAGAAGTGGCAATTATTGTCAGTAAATAGTGTATCTAATTATATAAAACTCTTCATTACTTTCACGAAATTTATATTCGTTCATTTGCATTTCAGCTAAGTAACCTGAGGAGCAAGATGTGCAGTATGTCTCGAGTTACTATGATTCTCACAAAGTAATCCCAAATTGTTCATACGTGGAAATAGGAGATGAAAATATTGTTGTACTTGTAAGACACTAATTAGAATAAAGGAAAATTAGTTATGATGTTCACTGTATAATTTTATTTATTCAACAACGGAGATGAACAAAATGGATATTCCTTTCTTGCACTTTATACCTACGGTCAAAAGTTAGTATATTTATAAAACACAGTCTTTGTAACTTTTACCTTAACTTTGTAAGTAACTTTGTAACCAGTATCGAAATCAAGCCAATCCTGCTTCAGAAGCAGAAAAATATGACCTCGTACCATAAAAGGAATAGTAGAATATTAGCCACTTGAGAGATAGCATAGTGGTTCGAGTTACGGACTACAAATCCAAAGATTTCAGGTTCAAATTCCGCACTTACAAACAAACATACTGATGGGGCACAAAAGAATTATGTGTATATTTTCTCCCATCACGATTAGAATATTAAAGTATGGGTGCTTGCAAATCTTTGCCACTCGAGTCCAATTACTTTGAGAGATATAGATTATATAAGAGTCAAATTCTGTCTGTGGAGAATGGCCAAAAAGTGTGGAAATACCCTTATGTTCTTAAATTGCTGATAGAAATGGGAAGCAAATATACAGTAATGAGTACTGGGTGGGTTGGAGGGTTTATTCTTCATGGTCACCATTTGAAGTCCGCCATATTGAATCTGGATTGATTTTCTTAAATGGGAACATTGTTTAAGAAGTTCTATAAAATTTGGTGGCCGATAAGGCAACTGGAAAATAATTGCGGTGGTCATTTGTAGTTACTGGTGGCCTCATAATATATAATTTTTAATGACGTGAAACTTAAATGACATGCATGTTACATAATAATGCGCCATCATGAAATTAGCCAAGAACTAGGATGAATTATCATGCAGATAAAAAAAACAAAGTGAAATAGTCCTCCCTTCTATACTATTTTCCAGGTTTAGTTTTCAAACCAGAACGTCGAAATTGGAACAATTTAGAGTAAAGAACTGGTGGCGAAAATTGGCTACCAGGTGTGAGTCCAGGTGGCCAAATCTAATGATTGGTAGTCGTGGCGCGTCAATTTTGCATACTTTTTAAGCAGTGAATGGGAATGGGGGAAGCTTAATATGTTATTCAGGGTTAGAATTTTACGAGAAATATGATTTTCAAGTACGTTTTGCCGTAATATTATTGCGAGAGATAAGAATATATGCACCTTCTATCTGGGAAATGATGCGATAGACTGAAATAGCGGAAGAAACAAAACCTAAATGAATACAAATCCACATTGATAGGACTCTATACCCAGGAACAATTTGTATACATTTGCAACTTCAATTCTTTTGTTATTTCAAAA
>JAGDQP010041599.1:0-16839 GCA_022664845.1 Lepisma saccharinum | reverse complement strand
TTCCCTAACGTTTGCAGAAGGATCAAATCAAAATATCAAAACCTTACTTCAACTGAAGTTATTTTCTCATATACACATGAAATAACACTTCGCGGACTGAAATGGAGACAGATTGGGAACTTTACAGCAATACCACAGTGATAGTAATCTACCTACTTCTCAATAAAACCTTGACACAAGGAATATCTGGTAAAATATAATTTATTCTTGCTAAAGAATAACAAACGCAATGCAAAATACTGATTGCTGAATTTCGTGGGAATAAAGTTTCCAAAGAGAATCTTTAGCACATCAAAAAGTGTTTCAAAAATCCTGTGACTTTCAGACATCAAAATGGTAAATTCATCGTTTACAGATATGCTCTTCCTAAGAGTAGAGACAATAAATAATTCACAAACAATTTATTAAAAAAGATTAGGTTATTTTAAATTTCCAAATATGATAGACATTGTACACTTTAGTCCAGTGAAAGAAAATTTCCACAATCAGCGAAGCATATCATTTCCTTCTACGAAAAGATTAATTACAAATATAACTACTGGGAAGAAATTTACCTTAATGTTCCAAAGTCGTAGTCAAACATTTTTTTGTATTTTTCATTTTTGTACTTAACACAACCTAACCTCCAATACAGTAATACAGTCGAGACATATTATAGTTGGGTTAGTTGTAGATTTACGGAATGAATTTCTATGAGCGAACTGGCATACGGTTTGTGAAAAACAACGAAAGAGCTTTGAACTTTGAAGGTAATCGAAATAAAACATTGTAAATCGTTAAAATCTTACGGTTAACAAAACGGACACACTGTAGAAATTTCGAACAATATAAACCATACTAATTTCCGAAATGAGCAAATAAATGCTGAGTGGGAAAGAACGTGCATTGGAAAAGCAGATTCAATTATAGTGCAGTACAAGGTAAAATATTCAACATATTCGAACCAATTCATACATAATGAAATAAAATATACAAAAAATTATTAAGTAATAAAATGAAGAAAAAATTAAAATAAAATCCCGCCAATACAACAATGAATGGAATAACCTGAATGGGTCGGCTTTATTGTCTTCTGGACAAATAAAACCCTTTAAAGAAAGGTGAAGATGAAAAAATATCACCAATAGAGCATGAAGAAGAAGGAAAAAGAAGACATAAAAACGGGGAAAGGGTAAGATATGTTGCGACCAACCGAAAATTGATCGCTAGTGTCATCTCTTTTTGTTAAGGGTTGGTATGTAGTGGTAGATTACTGATACAGATTGTTTGTTTTTTACTGAAATTTTCATTACTAATAAATGTATAACCTTTGGTTTTAATAATTCTTCAGATGCTTTTTAATTGTTGTATTTAACTTCGGAAATACATTATGTAGCAAGGTTAAAGATCAAAATGGTAGATACGTATTTTAGAAAAATATTTGTTCTTTTAAGGCTATTTAAGGCGTAGAAGAATTAAAAAACTGAGAAGAGCTGGCTCATAAATACGTCAATTTCTCAAACTACTTTTCTATACGCCCATACAAAAATGAAGTTTTATGGAAAATTACTCTCTTCCATCCACAGCAGGAATATCCACGAAAACAGCGTGTAGTTATTACTCGTGACTCAGTACTCACGCTGGTAACCAACGAAGTAGTCATAATAATGCCACCACCGACACCACAGAAGATTACTTTGGGTCACAGTATGGTAAAGTCTTTGTCAGTTTATTGGGTCTGAGTTTTCTTAGGGTCATCATCAGTCGGAGAGAGAACCTGAGTTCCCAATAATTCGCTCCTGGGGGATATCACCTTATCTCTGAAGGATCTGATCTCAGAAGCAAGTTCTCGAGACCTGATATCGCACATAGAAGAAGTCTCCTCAAGTGGCGTGTTTAGTCTGAAATCAGTCTTCTGGACTGAATCCGCAACTTCTTCCCTGCGTTTTTCCAACAGTTCAATGTTGGAAGTGACCTCATTTACTTTAGACTTCATCGATGCAAAGTCAAAAGTTAACTTGGCTACACTAGCCTCTACACTTTCCTTAAACTGTGTGATTTCACTTTTCAGATTGGTTTTAGATCAGGAGAGTTTCTTCTCCAGTTTACTTTCTGTTGAAGAAAGTTTCTCTTTCATTGGCTTCAAATGCCCAACTTCATTCCACATACTTGAAAAGTTACTCAAGTTCCTGCTTAGACAGCAAGGCCTCAGCGAAAATTTCCTTTATAGGATCATAATTGTTCACCGGTTCTCCACCTACCGGCATCTCAGATTTCTTGTCTTGACATTCTTTGCATTGCCAGTCAAGGCCACATTCGATCAAACGGGCTCGTTCACTTTGCGACTTCTGTACCCATCCGCGATAGAACTTACGAATGCATTTACTGCAGCTTATCACTGGTTCCAAGGTTACAAAGTCACAGCAGCTCAAATCTCCCACGCTACGGCGCGTACCGTCAGTCATCCTATCGCTTGACATCAACGGCATATCTAAGCAAAACACAAAATAAATTGACACTGAACAATACTGACGGTCTAACACAAAATATCAATATATATATCAATACACAAAAAGCAGGGGATCGATTAACCATTATTAGGCACGTAATGGTTAATTTATCAAAGTTTTCTCTCCACGTCTGTTCACTTTACTGTAAAAACCTTGCTTTAAACCAGATAACCGAAATTAATATCCAGCTGTCTTCAAACGAAAAAAAAGTCCGCAATTTCCCAATGCTACTTCTAGAGGATGGTCAAAACAAAAACACAGAAACAAACAACACGCATGCGCTCCACATCTCCCTACACACGCCACAGACAACAAAACCGACATGCACTTACATAGACTTGCTTCATACCATGCTCCCCACAGTGCAAAACACAAACGGAATACATGCACATGATGGACTAGGCTACATAACTCAATATCAAAGGATCAGCACACAATCACAATGACATAGGGCATAGTCACGTGTTGTTACCAAATGCGCCCAACCATGATCCAGATAACTATCAGTTCTTGTCACAGTCTGCACAAAAATGCGACGCTATGTGACCAAACATAAGAAGATAACACAGGAGCAGACGTCCTGTAAAAACGGTCACCACTAAAGATGTAATGCATCGGGAATTTCTCTTCAAAGGCAGGTTGACACTAAAGTAAATACGGAGTCCGCGGCACCTGTTATAGAAAAGGAGCCTTACTCACAACTTCACATAACATTTTAAAACCTTTCTAGGAAACAGGCCTACATTACGCCACAGAAGACGGCACAAAACAAAAAAGAACACCTACCGGACCTGAAGACAAGGCGGGTACCTGCCCATCAGTGCCCTGCTTCAGCCTAGGACCATCGAAGACAAAACACGCACTAGTTTAGAACCACGACACATGCCAGGAAGAAGAACGAAAAGAAGTGCTAAAGCGCAGAAAGTTGGCAAAAAGAAAACGCCAGGAAAAAGACCCTCTAAAGAAGGGGAGACGCAGGCGAGATATTCCCGAAGGAAATCGGAGCACAAAAACTATTTTAGTGACCTAAATCAAGTAGGCCCTTAAAATGTAGAAGGCTCAACGCAGCCCCGCGGTAGTTAACAATAATCACGAAATTTACATAATCACAACTAATTTGACAAAACCCTAATATTTGCTGACGCATCAAACAAAATATCAAAACTTTTCTTCATCTGAAGTTACCATCTCATATACACATGAAATAACACTTCGTGAACTGAAATGGAGAAAGGTTGGAAACCTTACAGCAATACCACAGTGAAGGAAATCTACCTACTTCTCAATGAAATCCTTGACACAAGGAATATCTGGTAAAATATAATTTATCCTTGTTTAGGAATAACAAACGCAATACAAAAGACTAATTGCTGAACTTCGTGGAGAAAAAAAAGTTTCCAAAGATAATCTTTAGCACATTAGAAAGAGTTTCAAAGATTCTGTTAATTTCACACACCAAAATGGTAAATTCATCGTTTACATAGATGCTCTTCCTGAGAGGAGAGACAAATAATTCGCCGAAGCATAACATTTCCTTCTACGAAAAAAATAATAATTACATATCTAGCTGATGGGCAGAAATTTACTTTGATGTTCCAAAATCATTGTCAAACATTTTTGTATGTATTTTTCATTTTTGTACTTAACACAACCTAACCTCCAATTCAATAATACAGTCGAAACATATTATAGTTGGGTTAGCTGTAGATTTACAGAATGAATTTATTTGAGCGATCTGGCTAACGGTTTGCGAAAAAGAAATAAAGGGTCTTTGAACTCTGAAGATAATCGAATTAAAACATTGTGAATCGTTAAAATCTTACGGTTAACAAAACTATCACCCTCTATAAATTTCGAGCAATATAAACCATACTAATTTCCAAAATGAGCAAACAAATGCTGAGTTGGAAAGAAGGTGGTGAATTCGAAAAGTAGCATGAACTATATAGTGCAGTGCAAGGTAAAATATTAAACATCTTTAACCAATGTTAAATTTCGCTATCTAAATATATGTGAATCAGACTTGGGTTTCATAAAGAGAAATGAGAAATTTAAATACATTATTCATATATAACTGATAGTAAACCGACCCCCGATGCCTACCAAATTAAGTTGCCATCTTCACTTCACACATGCTTTCACTACTAACACAATAAATCAATAACATGCCGAAGATACACTTATGACTTAAACACACACACTGAAGAGAAATGGCGTAGCACCACAAATGATTATATTTATATTTTATTATAAAGAAAAATAAGAAAAGCACTGCACGTCTCATATGTAAACCCACTTTACTCAAACGAAATCCATCACAAAGATTCTCCGAAGTTACTCTCTGAAGGGGGAACAATATGAAAACTCCAAACCGACAGCTAAAGATGATGATATTTCAGCATGTTACTTCTTATAAACATAGAAACGGCTGCTTCAATTGATATTTGACGAAGAGGCTGCTTTATATTTATAGATTTGCTTTAAATAATAGGCTGCAATATCATATTTACTTCAAATATGCAATTTCGATAGCAGCCTGATTTCAGTGCAGCTTTTCAATATGAACAGGCATGATAGAACTACTAATCGGCAACAGCCAATGAGAGACGAAAATAGAATCAGACAACAAGGGCGGATGGGGGTGTGGCATAATAAATAATATGGCTGGCTCATCAATACGCCAATTAATGAAATCTTCATTACCAACAAATACATAGCCATCGGCTTTAATAATTCTTCAGATGCTTTTTAATTGTGGTATTTAACTTCGGAAATGCATTATCTAACATGTTTAAAGACCAAAATGGTAGATACCTATTTTAGAATAATATTTGTTGTTTTAAGGCTTTTTCAGGCGTCGAAGAATTAAAAAAGGTGAGAAGAGTTGGCACATGAATACGCCAATTTCTCACACTTTTTTTCCTTACGCCCATACAAAAATGAAGTGGAATGGAATGTTAGGCTCATCCATCCACACAGCCAATATCAATGAATAATAACTAACGTAAATTTGTCCAGGGCCCGCAGGGCCACCTAGACAGGACTTCTAGTCCAATGACTACTATCGTCCTTTGATAGAGTAAATATAATTTGATTTATTTAAAATAGTTGGATGAATGGACACCGCAGCAGGACACGAACCCCGCACCAAGCAAACATTTTGGAGAAGTTATCTCAGTATGATTTCAATTTTTTAATGGTATAAACTGGAAGTGGGCAATAATAATTTTTTAATTTGGTCTAAAGTGGAAGTGGACAAATTCCCAAAGTATTTAAATCTATTGTCATTTATATTATTTATTTATTTGTATCTCGTTATCTTGTTTCTTTTGAGCAATATTTTGACAGGGTTAATTAAGTGTGTTTACTGAATTAAAATGGTCCAGACTGGAAGTGGACAAGTAGGATTTAAATTAGTCCGAATTTAAAGTGAATAAATTCCATTATTGAAACAAATTATTTGTTAAATATTTTTAATGTTGTCTATTTTTTATGTCTTTAGTATGTAGGTGGCATAGGAATCCTTATTTGTGTAATTTTTGTCATTGATTTAGTGAAATCCGTCGTTGATGTTAATTTCAGTGTGGTCACCTTTTCCTTTGTCTCATGCTCTCCCGCCGCATCCGTTTTAACAAAGTGTATGTCTCTTAGTTAATTGTTCTTTTCACCTCTCTCTTTCCGTTGTAATTGATTTATTTGGTGTGTAATATCAGTTCCTGTAGTGTGATATGATGTCTCAATATTTTAATGTTCATGTCAAACTGCAAATTTAGTTGTGCAAATTTCTTAGTTAAAGAGGACGTTATGTATTTGATCTTTCTCTCTTGTAGATATTCATCCATATGTTTAATTCGTACATCCTTGTATAAATCTTGAGCCTCTTGTTTCCACATCCTTCTGGAAATCCTTAGCCAGTACCTTTCATATTTGTATATTAAGTCAATGTTTATGCCAGAATGAAACAGCTCATGTCCGTATAGCATCATGGGTCTCAAAATAGCTAAATATGTTCGAATTTTGATTTTCATTGGCAAATCAGCTAATAAAATAGATTTGAGGAGAGCGAAAACCTGAAGTCCCTTTTTTCGTCTTATAGCAATGTGTTTTTTAAAATTTAGTCTCTGATCCAAAGTACAGCCCAGATAGATCGCCGAATTGTTAGGTTTAATTTTGACTTTGTTTACAGTGATAGAACTTTCTTCCTTATCTTTTTTTGTTCCCCCCCCCCCCCCCCCGGATAGAAAATTACGAACTGTGTTTTCTTTTCGTTTAGTATAAGTTTCCACCTTCTGCACCATTGCGTAAATTTGTTTGCTGCCTTTTGCAAATTACTGCTTGCCCTTCGCACTGTCTTTGCAGAAGTCCAATAGGCAGTATCATCTGCAAATAATCCAAGTTGTATTCGATTATTTGCCGGCAGAGGTGTATCGTTTACGTAAATGGAGTAAAGGATAGGACTCAAAGCTGCCCCCTGTGGAACCCCCCTTACGATATCTATTTCATCCGAAAACTTTTCACCGGATCTGACTTTAGTTGTTGTATGTGTCAAAAAGTTTGTGATCCATCTAATTATGGTGGTAGGAAAATTCATGGCATATAATTTATATAAAAGACCATCATGCCAGACGGTGTCAAATGCAGAGCTGAGATCCATAAAAACTGCTGCTCCCCTCCATCCTTTATTAATAGCAATTTGCATGTCCGTGACTATTCGCATAAGTTGATCAACTGTAGACACCCCGCTTCTAAAACCTGCCTGATTCTTTGTCAATAGATTGGAATCTTCCATGTATAAGTTTATCCGTTTTGAGAGAACTGTTTCACATATTTTTGCTATGGTATTGGTAAGCGTTATAGGTCTATAGCTAGCTGTGGAAAATCTACTTTTGTTTGGTTTCGGAATGAAAATTGTGTAGGCCTTCTTCCATGGCAGTGGTATATATCCGGTTTATATAGATGTGTTGAAAATTGCTGTCAAAATTGTTAAAACTATAGGTGGCGACCTCTGTAGCGCAAGGGATTTTGTCAGGACCCGGTGAAGTGTTTTTCTTTTTCCTAATAATATTTTTGATTTCTTCCTCAGAAATTTCATCCAAAAGTATATTTATGTCCCCATAGTGATTGTCTGATCTGTCAATATCCGTAATGTCCTGGAAGTGATTTATGATAGATCTAATTGAATTTGCTGTCTGTTGCACCTCTTTTTGAAATTTGTCATTATCTTCGTTAGGATTTATCCCTATTCTGTCTTTAAAAACCCTGTGAAAAATGTCAACAAAATCCTTATTATCGTGTATTTCCTCATTTCCAATTTATTGGGTAACTGATGACTTCTATTTTTGCCTCTTTTCTTAGCCAGTTGGTTCCAGAACTTCTTAGGATTTTTTCTGTAATTCTCATCTAGATCAGTAGTAAATTTATTAATTTTATGGTCCCTGAAGTTGATTATTTTGTATTTAATTTCTCGCTGTAATTCGTTTATCTGGTGTTTCGTGTGTTCATTAGGCTGCCTATGATGTAATCTAGTCAGATGTCTTATAACGTATGAGTGAAATTATGTCTTTTGGTAATTGCTCAGAATTTGGAATAAATTTAGTCTGAGGTACTGTATTCCGGAGTGCTTCCTGCAATGTTTCAACTAAGGTGTTATATGAAGCTTCAATGTCTTGCTGCGTCCTGTATTAGTTTGAACATTTTTCAATTTGTTCTCAATAAATTCTCTAAATTTCCCCCAGTCCGTCTTACCATAATTCGAATAAGTCGATGTGCAACAGTTTTTTGATATTTGCATGTCAAATTGTATTATAACATCTCCATGATCAGATGTCAGATTCTTATTAACTTGATGATTATTTAATTTCTTTGCCATAGAAGGTGAAAGCAGAACTTTGTCCGGTGAGGTCTCAATATCATTGTAAAACCTAGTCGGTCCGACATTAATATTAATGTAAGATGCCTGTAGAAGGTAGTGAAACAATTTCGTCCCGTTTGTATCTGTCCTTGGGTCCCCCATCAAACTGTGCTGGCAATTGATATCTGCAGCTAAAACAATGTTTCTATATTTCTCAGTATATACAAATAAAGGCAGGCTATTCGAGATATCCATTTTAGGACTAGAATATAGCGTTAATATAAAGAATGGATCTGTATTTTGTGTCTTGAAATTTCTTTGGTAGTTCAACTTCGTGTGCTGTTATCTTATCATTGATTAAAATAGCCACTCCCCCTGAAGAATCAGGCCTGTCTTTTCTAAAAACATTGAAACATAATTTCGGAAGTTTGATTTTTTCTTTTGTTTTAGTTTCGTTAATTATTATAATGTCAATATCATAATCCATAGCATATTGTATGACTTCATAATATTTATCCCTAATTCCGTTGATATTGATAAATGTGATAAGAAGCTTGTTTAGTTTTATAATCTTTGTTTTAGTTTCCATTCCCGTTAAATTCCTGGTTCGAGTCCCTATTTTTACCATTTGTTTTCATCTTCTTTAAGTAGTCCTCATTGCCTATGTAAATGTGTTCCTCAACAGACTGAATAATATTGAAGTGTTTATTAAGGAATTCCTCCGTTGGTGCCTTAATAATTGAGTTTATTTTTGCCACAGATCTTGCCTCCTCAGGAATTGTTAGTGTTAGTGAGAGAACCCATTTCGAGATTTGTTCCATCTTTTCGTTAATTATGTCATGTACTTTATTTTCTAATTTCTGTGTGTTTGTATCCTTGTTTTCTGTTAAGTTTGTAGTTGAATCTGTCTGTTTAGGATATCAACGTTCCTCTAGAAATACGACAATATACAAAACACTTCTGTAGGTGTTGTTGGAACAACAAAAATACGTTTTATACACTGAGACGATATGCTCATTGTACTCAACTGCCTCAAACACTCATTTAACCAAAATGACAAAATTATCATACGTTTTAATAAACATGCTAATTCTGTCAGATTTATTAAAAAAATTCTGTACGTATGGCGTTGACATCTCTTAAGCAAACGGGAAACATAAACCCAAAATTATTTTTGGCTTTACCTTTATGAGTTCAGCACATTATGATCAGTAAGGAGTAATATTTCGTAGTTAAAATAAATAATACTAAACGTAATTTTGAGTAGAATATATTATGTAAAACGGAAACCGATAAAAGAAGTCAACATATTAGCATTTCCATGTGCATATCAAGTCCATCATATTAACATCTAAATAAATTTATTAAACAATTTTAAGCAAATATTTTTTTAGTTCGTAGTTCATGTGCATTCACAACGCAGAAAATAACATCTTGTGTAAATAAAAATGAGGAACCAAAAACACAAAGATAGAAACACAGCCGCACCAGGGGTCGATTCTTCTGCATTAAAGATTCGGGAAACCATGGTCAATCTTATTCTATCATTTTGTTTTTTCTTGTCATTAGTAAGAGACTTTGTATAAATCCCACTCAACTTTGAAGTTACTTAGATTTTCTTCGATTTTCTTTTTCAAAATATTTCAAGATTCACTATGATTGTAGTTATCAAGGCTAGTTTTGAACGGTTATTTTCAATCACTTTCATTTGAATGCTTCTCGTTTCTTGTCATAAATCGTATTAGTTAACACAATAATTACCTATACAACATTGTCTGAAAAGTATCTCTTTACTGTGATTCAAATGGTTTTTACCCTTCGTAAATTTTTCACTGATAAATTTCGCTATGCTTTTAGATATAGTGTGTTCAACTTAGGACCCAAATGCGACGCCTAACAATAGGATGAAAATGAATAATTCTCAATAAATCAGAAATGACGTATTAGATTGAAATTCTCATTGCTGAAATTCGTTTTCTAATAATATGGCGGATGTCAGGAGTAAAAATACGTTGCCAGTGTGTTGTGAGTGTTGCCAACTCGGTATTCCTTTTAATTTTTCAAATGACATTACCTCGTGTTATCGTGTTTTTGGAATCTTCTACTGATTATAAACAACATACGTAAAGAACACATTGCAGTGTTGCAAACTGTGGATGAAATATTCGAGGACGTTGCGTTGTTTGTATCAGATCGCAAAAGCCTTTGTCTTGTCTATAGTTTGTTACGCTGCGGTTTGTGCCTTACATATGTTATCATCACTAAAAGATGCCAAATACCTAATAACACGACGTAGTGCCATTTAAACTGTATACTAGGTTAGCAACACTGACAACCCAGTGACGATGTTCTTTCATTCCTGATATTCACCAAGATTTTTAGAAACAAGTTATCGCAAACGAAATTTTAATTTAAAGCGTCGTTTTTTTATTTATTGAGGATTATTCATTTTATAAGAACAATGAATAATGAAGTCGTGACAACTAACATGGACAGGCCATGTAGGTCGGATGAGAGAAAAACTAAGACTATATTTCCTCTTAGTTGGAAATCCGGATGGAAAGAAACCGTTGGGAAGACCGAGACGGCGTTGAGAGGACAATAGTAGAAGGGATCTTCGAGAAGTAGCTGTTTGTGGTAAAATCTGTCTTGATCTTGACCAGGATAGCATACTCTGGCAATCGTTTTTTACTGCGGCGATGAACTTGCGAGTTCCGTAAGCCATAAACTAAGTAAGTAATTGCTTACGACCGTCCACGACGATACCGCTCATCATATATTGGCCCTCGTATAGAAAGAAGTTGGCTACGCCTAGTACAGGATATAGTATATTCATTCGAGTAATGTCTACATAAAGATGATTATGACTTTGCTTATATAAACGGAGCCTCTGATTTTCCGTAATCGCGACGGGACACAACTTCCCGACATCCCGGAAGTTAACAGATAGTTTGCTAAAGAGTACGCGGCAAGCGTCCCACTTTAATGGTCCCAGAAATAGTCATGAGTTTGTCAAGTCAAGCTTTAGTGATGGATCTACAGCGAACACCATCCGTGTAACATTGTCGACTAAATTCTCTTCAGAAAAAGACAAGCTTAGCAAAAGTGCCATGCAGTTGAGCCCATGACGTAACGGAAAGGGTAAATGTGGAAGAATTTGGCACAAATTACCTCCAAAATCACTTCTATCAAATGTTGCACCCTCTTGAACGGCCCCACGTAAGAGCACCCAATCCAAAATTACGAGCCTATAGACAATGTGTGTGCGAAGTTTGGTTCCGATAGCTTCAATAGTTACGAGGGAAAAGTTTTTATACCAATGCTTTCTGTATATACGAAACCGAAACTATGACATGATCTACAAATTAAACACAAGTTAAAAATTTATAAACGCAGTATTATTTATCCGGGTATCATGGTTCGATCATACCTCATTCTCTTCAGAATGAAGCAAGTTTGCCAATGGTACCACGCGTACGGTTTCATGATTTACGTGGAGGGTGAAATTGGGGATTAACTATTCGGATAGGACCTACAAGTAAATTAATGAGATAGGAATTGAGAAGATAGTTGAATAACGCTTTGCCATCTTCATCTGTGACTCCGTCTCCTAACATTCCATGTTGACAATTTACATCTGCAGCTAAAAGCAAGTTTCTGTATTGTTCTGTATACTGAAAGAATGGGAAGCTAAGTTTGATATCTCGCCTTGGGTGAGAGTATAGAATGGCTATGTATATAGTTTCCATGTTGGTTGCTGTTGAAATAAGAGGTGATGAATATAGGTTTTGTAGTCCATCTGGTTAATTAATCTCCTTTGAGTCTATAGTATCTTCAACGAAGATGGACGTGCCCTCAGAAGTTTATTTTTGAAAATTATATATCCAGATTCTTTATAAAATGAAGTTGGTTTAGGTTTAGTTTCATTCAGTATGATGATATTAGCCTTTTCATCTTTGGATAGTTGTTTCCGGTTTTTGTTTGCGAATTCCTTTGATATTATACATATAGTATCCCAAGCCTTTTAATTGAAGATAATGTTGTTTTATGGTGAAATTGAATTGAACTTAATTTAAGGCCTTTAGGCATCTAAGGCTCAGGCCGGTATAATGGAGGGGAAAGATTCGGGAAGGTGTTGGGTAGGCCCATCTTGAAGGTGCCATCCCGGCATTTGCCTGAGCAAAAAACTGAGTCAGGATGGTCGGTCGCTGTGATCGAACCCACGACATCTCGAATTCTACGCCAACACTTTAATACTGAGCTACGTTGGCTCGGTTTTTATGTTCAAAGTTTTAATCATCGGCGTCATCTATTTTTAGTGAGGATTGCTATGAAGTGCTAGATTACTCTTATTGATTATTTGTTTTTAATGAAATCTTCATTACCAATAAATACATAGCCATCGGCTTTAATAATTCTTCAGATGCTTTTTAATTGCGGTATTTAACTTCGGAAATGCATTATGAAATATGTTTAAAGGCCAAAATGCTAGATACTTATTTTAGAATAATATTTGTTGTTTTAAGGCTTTTTAAGGCGTCGAAGAATTAAAAAAGGTGAGAAGGGCTGCCACATGAATACGCCAATTCCTCACACCTTTTTTCCTTACGCCCATACAAAAATGAACTGGTATGGAATGTTAGTTTCATCCATCCACAGAGGGAATATCAATGAAATGAACGTTCCTCTAGAAATAAGACAATATACAAAACTCTTCTGTAGGTGTTGTTGGAACAACAAAAAATACGTTTTGTACACTGAGACGATATGTTCGTTGTACGCTACTGCCTCAAACATTCATTTAACCAAAATGAGAAAATTATCATACGTTTTAATAAACATGCTAATTCTGTCAGATTGATTCAAAAACTTAGTAGGTGCACTGTAAAAAGTGGAAACACGAAATGGATGAAAGTTACTCCGCGTTATGGAGAAACAAAAGTCGAAAATTAGCCTTTTGTTGTATTTACTCTTAAATGTGGGTCTAGTGTAAGCGCTTCAGTGGAAACATTGCTAACCTTAACTCCAATTCAAAGTTTAAGGTGTTCTTGGTAATAACTTAACGTTAAATGAAAATGGGTTGAAATTGGCGAAAGTGATTTGTCGGTGAACGTTCAACTTATTTTACGCTTAAAATTCGGTCATTTTCTGATCGAAGTGTAAGCTAAACTTGCAATTTTGAGGTTACGTACTTTTCTGGATTAAGTTGAAGCCTTGGTTGGATATTCTACAATCCAATAACACGAGTAACGTTATTTGCTTGTCATTGAACGCCCCGCCATTTTGAGTGTCTATATTGCTTTTACACTGTAAACAGTTCAGTGGTAGACCAAGGACGGCAAGGATTGCATTGACGGAAAGAGCAATTAAGTTGGGCATAAATCTTTACACTTTCTCACGAGACGTTCCTCGTAGTAAAAAAAAAAACATGTTAATGATTAACCTTTATCGCAGTAAAATCCTAGCTATAAATATCACTCGGAAAGCCATGAGCACAAACTGCCTTCGTAGTTAAGTGGCGAGAGCATCTGACTAGTGTGTTAGCGGACCGTGGATCGAAACTCGACCACATTAAGGTTTTTTTTTAATTTTAAAGGAACATTACCTTTTCTTCTTTTCTACTTTCAAAAAATACTCTACTTCTATGGAATACATTGGAAAAGTCATATATATACGCGTCTTGTTATTTTACAGAAAGTAATATGTTCAAACGAAAACTAGCTGAATATAAGTTTTCCACTTTTTGGATGAACGTTATGTCTCCTACTTTTACAGTGTGCTGGTCTGTCATCTCTTCGGTAAAAAGAAAATGTAAGCCCAGATTTCTTTTAAACTTTTCTTTTCTGAACTCTTAGAAATTCAGCACATGTGATCAGCAGTAAGTAGTATTCCGTAGCACTATTAAAGGTATTCGTGAGTATAACTTATCGTGCAAAAAGTAAACCGATAAAAGAAGTCATCATATTAGCACCTCCAATTGCATATAAAGTCAATATATCAACAAATTAACATCTAAATAAAGTAATTAAATATTTTGAACAAAGATTTGTTCAGCTTGTAATTCACATGCATTCACTTCTTCCAAAATAACGTCTTGTGTAATTCAAAATGAGATAGCAAGTACACAAAGATAATAAACACCAACACAGTCGCACAAAGAATCGATTCTTCAGTATTAAAAACTCTCCAAACCATGGTCAATCGTACTCTATCATTTTGTTTCACTTGTCTCTAGTACGAGATTTTGTATGAATCTCGCTCTGGAGCGTAGCCAGAATTTCGTTTCTGATGGAGCCCAGCAGTGTTTTTTTCCGAACCCAAACGGAATTTCCGAACGGAATTTCGAAGGCGGTTGGATCTCCTTGACTGTTACTCTGGCTACGCCACTGATGTCTTTTAATTTTTGATTACTTAGGTTTTCCGGTAGTTTTCAAGGTTTCTGAAGATTCACTATGATCATTGCCATCAAGACTAATACTTTACTTCTCAACGATCATTTTCAATCAACGTCTTTTGAGTGATCTTCTTTTGTTCTATAATAAATCCTATTAAGTTAGTTTAAAAAACATTAATATAATAATTATGTATACAACAGTGCCTTCTAATATGTTACGGTTTCCTTATATCTTACCAGAAATTTTGTGAGTCTGGTCATTATTTTCATTTATTCTTACTTTTATGCAAAGAGGTTTTTACTACTGCATCCGGTACTTAGGTATTTGCAACCATGATAAACAATATAGGTAAAGAACACATTGCAGTGTTGCAAACTGTGGATGAAATATCCTAAGAAATCGCGTAGTTCGTTTAAGATCGCATATCTTTCTGTATTATGCGTAGTTTGTTACGCTGTGGTGTGTCATCAGTAGAGGATGCCTAATACCTAATAACACGAAGTAGTGCCATTAAAAAAAATAAAGGTTATACCATGTTGGCAACACTGACAATACCGTGATATCCTGTTCTCACTCCTGATATAAAACATGTTCTTAGAAACATTTTTTTTCAAACGAAATTTTTGTTTAACACGTAGATTTTTTATTTATTGAGAATTTTTGATTTGCTTCCCATTGTTAGGCGTCGAGTTTGAGCTCCAAGATGGAAACTCCGCATCTCTAAAACGAAGCGGAATTTCATCGAAATTTATAGGAACTATTTGGCTTGTTTTAGCAATCACCTCCTAGTAACTCCAAGTAAAGGCATATCAATTTCATAGAGCACAAAAGCAGGCGACATCTTGTATTGCAAAACCAAGTCAACTAAAAAAAACGATTTTTATAATTATGTTATATCGGATTCGGATCTCCGTGCTGGGACTGCTTCAGGGGGCTCCAAAAACAGGATTAAGAAAGACCTTAGAATAGGAACGTGGAACGTACGAACATTATACCAAACTTGCGCTCTTCAGGTGGCGGTACGCGAGACCGAGAAGTACGAGCTACACATATTAGCGATGAAAGAAGTTCGGTAGGAGGGTCAAGATAGCACCCCACGGGGCAAATACACTATCTACTACTGGGGAACACAGTATCACGATTTGGAAACAGGATTCCTCATTAAGAACATTATCCTTCAGTCGGTTCAGAATACAGAGTTCGTAAACGAAAGACTATCGTACGTTACGATACGTACTCGACGGGACAACACGGTTATATTAAATGTCTATGCTTCTACCGAGGTGGATATTGATAACCACAAAGATATATTCTACTATGAGCTAGAAAGACTGTTTGACCGATTACCAAAGTATAATTCGAAGATTGTGTTGGGTGATTTCAATGCAAAGGTAGGGAGGGAAGAAAAATATAGGCCTACTGTAGGTAAATACAGTATTCACGAAAAGACCAACAACAATGGAGAAAGACTAATAACTTTCGCGATTTCGAAAAACCTACTGGTAAAGAGCACGTACTTTGAACACAAAGACATACACAAATACATATGGGTATCTCCGGACGGCAAAACTCTCAACCAGATCGATCACGTATTAGTAGACAGACGAAGACACACCAACATAATGGATGTTAGGTCGTACAAACGAACGGAAGGTGACACCGACCATCAATTAGTGGTCACAAAAGTAAGGAAAAAGTTGTACTTCGCGAACTGAGAAAGCAAGGGTACAAAACAACTGAAATCCGAAGTGAAATAATTAAATGATCCGAGCATAAAGGCAGATTACCAACTCAACCACTCTAATAGGTTCGAAATCTTAGCCAACTCGAGTAAAGATAATGATGATATTAATAATGAAATTGATGTAAGTAAGATGTGGGAGGCAATTCGTGACAATTAAGAGTGCAACGGAGGAACGTGTAGGTGAGAAGAAACAACAGAAAATACCTTAGTTTGATGAAGAATGCCTTAAACTTCATGAGGAACGAAAACAAGCAAGGCAACGATGGCTAAGTAATAAAAGCGAAGCAAATACCAACCACTACAGTAACGCGAAAGGAAACACCACACACGGGTTCAGAAAGAAAAAGCGAGAATATCTAA
>JAGDQP010041598.1:6413-16839 GCA_022664845.1 Lepisma saccharinum | reverse complement strand
CTAAAAGCTATACAAAGTAGCTACAAATCTTGTCGAAGCTATGTAAGGACAGGTAACCATCAATCGGAAGAACTTGAAATCAGAGCTGGAGTGAAACAAAGAGATATTTTATCCCCGTATCTGTTTATAATTCTCATAGATGCAGTACTCAAGGAATGTCACAGCAAAATGAAACCGTTTCACGTAGGATACTGGAACATGAAAATGGTAGAACTAACAGAATTACTCTATGCAGGTGATATCGTACTAATAGATAAATCATAATCAGACTTACAACATAACTTAAATGTACTAAATGCAGAACTGAAGAAAAAAGAATATGGTGATAAGAAGGAGAAAACTAAAACCATGGGAATCAGCAAGAAAAACATGAAACATAAAATCAAGCTGGATAACGAAACATTAGAACAAGTAGAAAACTTTAAATATCTAGGAGTTAACGTAAACAACCAAGGAAGAGAAGAAGAAGAAATAAAAGATAGAACGATAAAAACAGGAAAACTCTACTAAATGATAAACAGAGGATTCACTGGAAAAAAGAAATATCCACAAAGACCAAGCTGACTATATACAGAACAACCTATATACCAACACTCACGTACAGCAGCGAAAACTGGGCCCTAACTGGAAGACATCTACAAGTCATACAAACCATGGAAATGCGCTATTTAAGAAGAATAACGGGGAAAACCAGAAAGGATAGAATAAGAAATCAAATTATTAGACGATCATTGAACATTCAACCATTACAGGAAACAGTGGAACGTAACCAAATTAGATGGTTTGGACATCTAAATAGAATGGAAGAAACAAAACTACCAAATACTGGAAACACGAAGATTGGAGTGGAACCAAGCCAAGAAAATGGCGGCAGATAGGAAAGCCTGGAGAGCTCTCAGTAACAGCTCGACACCACAGGCTACAAGACGCGACTAAGTAAGTAACAAATAATAATACTTGAAATAGACTGGAAATGTGTTTAATATAGTTAAGTATATTGCTTTTATGTAATAAATTATTTCCGTGTATTAATATGTGTCGCTTAAAGCGCAATATTTAAATGAAGAAACGCTATGTGTGATGTCTGACTACGTTAAATGTCTGAATTGATATTTCTTACGTGCATTGGCTAATACATAGGCAAGTCTATATAAATAAGATTAAGAGCTTCTATCAATGAATGAGAAGCATTTGAATTATGTTTTACGTCAACATTCTAATGTTTGATAATGTGTCATATCATGTGTTTTAGTAGATCCGGAAATGCAGTTTAAATATTACTCCAAAACTTACATCAAGTTACGTTAGATGAGTAACATAATCTAACCTTACATTGAACGATGTAAATGTAGGATATTATAATTCATGGAGGGTTAGATACATCTAGTGTGCTATGATTATGAATGTCTTATCTAGAACGATATATTCTAATGAATGAAATACATATTAACGTTACCTTTCGTCACAACGATACATTTTTATTTACTGAACATCGACACGGATCAAGCTAATGAATGGTATAAAATAAAACTGATAACATACTTTATAATAACCATAATTCACCGTCATCACTACAGACACGAAATAAAAAAGAAGGAATCGATGATGGATGAAGTGGTAAAGAATGATTATGAAAGAACATTATCATGACGTTGTTACTGCAGTGTCGATAATCGTAGTCATGGCATCTTTGGTACAGCAAGTGAAATAAACTTGTTACAAATTTACTATCGTAATTTTATCGAATGTTAGCAATTTTTCTCTGCTATCTAAGATACGTCTACATACAAACATAAAGCACTTCTTACCGAATGTTTAACCTTGTGATTCTTGGCACAGAACCAGCAATGAAAGAAGAGTGTCTTATCCCAAAAGAATATCGTGGAGGCCAAGGTTTGTTAACTGTCACCTAGTAGAAGCATGTGTTAAACAGAAAAGAGAATTGTTAGTAAACCAGCACTTCATAATTTTGTTAAATGAAATGTGCGAGTAGTAGCTTGCGCTTATTGAGTTAGAACAAATAAGCATTAGTAAAATAGAAAAAAAAGTATCTACAATATTTACAGTCAAAGATGTGTAAATATGTAACAGAACATGTATTACTTAGAGGTTTCTAATGTGATGTTGTTTTCACCATTCTTATTCCATGTTAAAATGGTCTTGCTTTCATTATTTTCTGACATTTTTGCACAGGAGAGTTATCTTCAAAATTGTGTACTTTTGCTGTCAACTTCCGATGATCTTTTATGCCCCATGATACATTAACCTAAGTAAAGCTTTAATTCAGTACTGAATCTTCCTCGGAGATGAATTCATGAATTTCATTCATACATACTGGTAATCCTCCTACTTCAAGAGTTTTAAAAATTGTCTAAAGTATAAATATTTAGTTATCAGAGGTTTCTCGGTTTAGTTTTCTCTCTCAGGAAGATTCAGTACTGAATCGAAACGTTAGGGTATGTAGTGTATTATAATGCACGAAAGATCATCAGGGGCTGACAGTGTAAGTACACAGCTTTGCTTTAAGTAGTTTAAATCCAAATATCAAAATAACTCCTTTCTTTCTTTGGTGATATCTAAATGTAAGATTTTACATTCAAAACACGCAAGTAATGATCTTTCATTACATCATATAAAATAAACAGCATGTGTTTCTTCTTAGTGAAAAATAATTTAGATTATATTAACAATATATGTTTGTTATTAAAATTTACTTTAGCAAGTAAATAAATAAATGCCCGATTTTGGTGGGAACAGTTCCAGTTTGGGAATCAATTCATAACTTTATCCCGCATTATTGTAATCTGAGTGTAGCTGTTTGTAAATACTCTGTAATGTGAGATGTTTCGTAATAAAGCACGTGGATTGTGGAGTGCAAAAAGTATTCTCTTGTGATTATGATACCATCTTTTTGAAATTATTAGTATTAAAATTTTATATTTGTGATATACATAGCAACACAAAGTTTGAGGGGTCTTGCCTTTTCTGTAACGCTTTAGATGCGGTGGTAATATTAATTGCCACAACAAAACTTTGATGCTACTATCTTAATATACCCTATCTGTACAGTTAAAATTAAAAGCTAACACGCTAATTGAACAATATATAGATGTTCCTGTTCTATCTTAAGGAGCATGAAAGTGTCCCAGTTTAAGTCAAACAATATGATTTTTGTTTTACTACTCAATAAATATGGTAATTTTTATGGCTCCAATTCTTGTAATATGATAATATTGGGGTAAAATCATAAATTACTATCTTTGACTGCTTAACCGGAAGTTTTAATGTCTAACAACGATAGCGACATAGTATTATTGTTGATGTGATGACGTGTATGTGGAAAATTCATTGGCTTCTGCAAACTATGGGTTTCAAGGAGGGACATGGAAAGCAGTAAAGAACGTTTTAGAGCACGCTGCTCCATGAAAGCTTGTGCTATCTAATCTTAGTGTCCCATTACTCACCGTAACAAGTCATTGGTGAGTAGCTAAAGTGTCAGCTTTGTCAAGCAACCCTTCCTGAGCCTCATCTTCTGCTGTTGCATGGGGTTTCTCTTCTTTTTAAGCTGTCCGTCTTAGTGGATCACAGAGGAGGACTGCTCAAAGAAAGACGTTAGCCACACGGAATATAACAAATAAAAAGGACACCCAGAGTTTCAACAAGGAAGTTCTATGAAAAGGTGTAATGCGGGATGTTTAATCTTTAGATTGTAAGTTTCAGATGCAACAATATTGCTTTTTCTAGAATATATATTTTTTGCTTTTAGCGTAAAAATCTACAATTTTTTACGATAACTATCTACTCATGATTGTTTGGATTTTAAATCGAAACTCAAAACTATATTTGCAAAGGAAAAAGGACCTATATATGTATGACTGGTGTCCGTTTTTAATTTAGAGCAAGAAAAGTACGTCGTTGGAACACAATTTTAATTATTAACGAAACCTATGTAAAATGAAATTATTTGCGATTATTATTTGGTGAATGATGGTTTTCCCGTCATTTTTCCAACCTTTCAGTTCAATTTGAGAGTGAATGAATTGTTATTAACGTCCTAAATGAGCTGGTGAGCTTCTAAGGACACGGGACCTACAGTTTTTGGTACAGTGGGCTCTGAATCAATTAGTTCAATGGACCCTAGCGGGAATTGAATCCATGACTACGAGTATAGAAAGCGAGTGCGATAATCTCTCGACCACCTCTAGGTTTTGTTTCTGAGATGTCGCATATTTGTTATTCATTGACTTAGCTGATAGTTATGTTTAATTTCCATTTAGTCAATAATAATGTTGAATTTCAGGAATAACACAAGCTATGTCTGTAATCCTCCTTACCGTATGAGTTTTCTGCAAAATAGAACGACTAATCTTACAATTACTGTCGTCCCATTTTCAACTGTATTGAAAATCAAGTTACGAAATATTTAGTATGTTGTGGAACACCTTCTCCAGAATATATATTATAATGCTGAATTTGATTAGAATCAATTATGTGTTCTAGTATTCGGGTTATGTGAATGGGTTAATTCTAAAAATAAAATGTAATTGAAATGATAAAACAACTTTTTAGGATAAAAAAAATCCTATGTGATCGTAATAATGGGTCAGTCGAGGAATTAGAAAGCTACCTTGTCTGGGGAATAAGCACCAGGGCCTGGTTTTTGAGTATCGTCTGAAGGCAGCTGATATCTGGCACTGATGGTATAACTTGGTTGTCGCCGAGTTTTGTAATTTTCAGGGTTTGAATCGTTGTATGACCCAGGTCCTGGCGTTCGTACTCTGTCATCTACTGGCTCCTTCTGTCGTCCAGAAATGGAGTATGCAGGAGCTGCCTTCTTGTTGCCTTCTTTTGTTTGGCCAAGAGCTGTAGGAATATTGTAGACATTGGGAGCTGGAACACAAGGGAAATAGTTTTGAGTAAACTTTAATCATAACTTTTATTGTGTTATGAGGTTGAGTTTAAGGATTAATATACAACTTTTTTTTATCATACTAAACAATCAATGTTACTTTACTTAAAAAAATATTCAGTTAAAATAATGTCAAGCGAGATAAACGATAGATTGATCAAGAATCCTAGCTTAGATCTGGTTACGTTGATATCAAACTTTTTAACTTCTTCTGTCTATTAAACTGCCACTTAGCATACACACGGTAGTTAAACAAATCAATGCGGCTGTATAAACTCTCACAAGCTGGTGACAGTATTACGATGTTTCGTTTACATATTGTACGTAGATATAACTACGTTGTGATTGTTTAACAGAAATCAAGAAACTAAACAAGTCACTTTAAACCTACTTTTCTTATAAGTGTGAAAATACTTCTATTTTTTAAAAGTTTTTAATCTCAAGTTTATTCTAATGAATTATTACCTGGTGTTGTACTGGGCTTTTCCACTTGAGTTTTCAGCCCGAACGTGTATTTGGGTGAATTGTCATGGATAACCTTCTCAGACTTCTCAGGATTGTAGTCACCAGGGGCAGGGGTAACATCATTCCTTGGGTCATTTGGTCTACCATGGAGAGTAGAGGCAGGCGGCGTATCCTTGCCTGGAAAGGAGAGTATTTATAATGTTATGTATAATATTAAAAATAGATACCAGCAATAACAATTGTAAAGTAAATCTATGAAGATTACAGCTATTTTAAAAGATAAACATAGTATTATCACAATCATAAATTACTATATATCTGAAGACGTATAAGTCCATTTAGGCTGTCAACTTTTTCTTGTCGGGGTATGTTTTGGTATGAATCAAGAGCTTCGATTTTGGTATGCTCTTATAAAAGTTATTACTGCCACTAATGGATTTTGATAACAATTGAACATGCAGAAACAAAAGAGACCGAATATAGCACGGTCAGAGATGAAAATGATTAACTCTCATTGTGGTACTCTAAAAGTGTTCTGAATACTGTTTGAATGTGACAAGAATATGGGTAGGTCCACGTTGCTGTTCGAGTTATTACACGAAATGACTTTTTTATACGTTCTGGAAGAAATTAAAGTTCCCGATGGATGAAAGATTTTGCTCATCTCCTTGTAATCGAGGTATTCTGTATTCGATTCCCGATGGGAATACTTGAACGTAGCGGTTCTGACTCTTAAATTGTAGGCCCTATCCTTATAGCGTGCGCGAAACAAGTACAAAAAAAGTTTTTGAAAAAAGTAATTTTATAGAAACAATTTTTGTCCATATTTGAAAAGTGGAATGTTCAGAATTATGATACGTACATATTGATTCATTGGAATAGAAGTTCGAAGTTTAATCTGCTATGATGTTAACTTGATACAACGCATTGTGCGGATACATACAACGAATGTGCATTGAAAGGAGCGGTGTGTACCAAACGTCATTAACGAGAAGTCCGCTAGATGGAAAGTGTTTACGCGTATTAAAAATGCATTGCGCAACCCTGATAACTTTCATTCTAATTGATGGTGCTGTTAATATCTTTCAGAGAATTATGAGACATAGTGTCCATTGTGTATGGAGAAAATACTTTTGTAATTATGAAGAATATGACAAGTTGAAGTTGTGGCGACCGCAGAAGCTTGTCGACTGCACCTCATGCAGATCAGAACAGATCCTATCATATTAATTGAATTAAGCATTTTTGTTGTTTCGTCGCAGAGTTGCATCGCTCACCAAGCTGGACTCGGTGTCTTCATATTCTTCCCGATATGATAGGAAGTCGTTGCATGTCGATTCGAGTACTGTTATAGAGCGAAGTAAATCCAATCTCTTTCGTTGCTGCTTGTTCATTCATACACTTTCATACATTCCATCATACCGAGCCGCATAGTTTTTGAATTAATGACGTTCATTATTCCGAGATCCTATCATTAAGTCTCATCTCATGGAATGACCAGTACACGTAAAGTTGTGTGGAATCTCTGCGTCATTAGAACTGTCACCTTAATCAATTGGTCTGTGTCCGGTGAAGAATGCGTATGATGTATCATTTGTCAGCTTAATCTGACTTTGAACCTTTCAATAGTTAAGAACATTGATTTCTTCAAGAAGTGAATACTTTTGATATTACAGACATTTATCCATTGAAATAGAACTTTATATTCTTATCATCAAGGAATTAACTATCTATTCCCATAGTCAAACTTTAAGATAGGATATATTATTCGTGAGAACACATAATACTACTGTGATAGCAGAAAGTTTATTCCTTACCATTGATCTTGCCATACAGGAGAAAGCCACACACAAAAAGCGAGTGTATAAGTATTTTTCGTTGTTTTGAATCATTCACACAATAAAAACTTGTGAGATAATCGTGCATGATCTACGTGTTTTACTAGCTATAATCAACCTTCAGTTAGATTTAGTGCACTAACGTCTTTTATGAAACTATTTATATTTTTGAATCTGAAGAATCTATTTCTCTTGAATTTGGAGTGTAAAGCGCCCTTGCACAAACGTACCCTAGGACAACATAAACGTAGGCCATCATATAAAACGCAAAGTCCATCTATTCACCTTGTTCAGGTACCCTTGGATTATAATAAACCTACTTCCGAGCAGAACACCAATCATCAGCACCAGAATAAATTAAAATGTATGAAAAAGCAGCCAAGTTAAAGTTCTTTGAGAATGGAGAATATTATTAGAAATTGTTTCCTCCTCAATGAAGAGAACTGTGCATTATCATTTTGCTGTTAGTATTCTAGAAGTCGAAGGAACATGTCATAGCTTAAGGGATACTGAAGACTAAAAATAAAAAAAAACTTGGAATTTGGCTCTATAGAGAAATATATGCCTCTACTACATTTTTCAAATTTGGAAGAGTACATGAACAACAATGGAAAATAAATACTTACATTCTACGAAGGACGTTTGTGATAAGAGGATGTGTTAGTCATAAGATCAATAGTTGGGGAATAACGGAGAGTGACAAGCATGCTAAAAGAGATGTGTTTTAAGACTTTGAGAAGAAGCACGTACAAAGTAGTAGTCTTTCAATCAAAATAATAAACAAGTAGGCAGAAAATAAGAAGGATGAGAGTAATATTTTTAGGATGATAAACTAAATGGAGAGCTATGGAGAACTATAGTGTAGTTGTTTGTAGACTGAAAATACACAACAAACTCCCGTAGTTGATAAAGGAAATATCATTATGGAAGCAAAGCTTCTCTTCATTTCCTACTTCTCAAATCCTAGACTCTTTGACAATTACGCTATTTTATTGTTGAACTTAAATTAAAATTCCTAATACACCACTAAATTTCAGTTTTAGAGCTTCATTAGATTATAAGAGTATTGTTATAATTCTTTCTACGTTGCGGAAGAAATATCTCATATCTTCTTAATAGATCCATTAATTGCTTAGATTAAGTTCGTAATTCTTAATGTTTAATTTACTTCCTTATGAGTTAATATGCTATTGAACTGTTACATTACATAACGCATTTTGATTAACTGTCTAATAAAACTAACACTGCTTAAATTACTATTGATTATTTCTTTTCCTCTAGTTAAGAGTTAAACTTGATATTTACATTATAAATAGAAGTAATTGGCACAGAAGGATGCTGCATAAATTATTAACAAAGTTTATAAAGTTACATAAACTAAATCCGATTAGAACAGTTAAATAAATTGGACAATGATGAGAGTAAAATCGGTTTGCCTTGTTTGGTGTGATGGAATCCCTGAATTACAAGATTTCGCAGTCGTTGAATATTCTAACGCTAGGTGAGTGTAAATTTGTGGAGACGATCCACGACTACAAATTTAGTATCTATTGCTTATTTTGTAATAATAATAATAAAAGAAAGACTTGGTTAACTTTATTCTATTATCTTCTATGGGCCATTTTAGTATGAACTTCGGCCCCTCACGATGATATGAATGCAATGAGTTTAAAATCCAAGAATATCTATGCTTCAGGCGAGATTCGAACTCGCAGTCTCATGAATGCCTATTTTGTATTGGTGTTTATTTAACCCCTCATGTTCTATTGTATTCTATTAATATTCAGAATACGTTTCATTGGTCGAGTCAGACATTTAAACCAGATACATTCAGATTTCAGATTATAATCTCTTTACATGCTTTATTTGATTTTTCTAAAAATTGGCGATTCTTTCTAGTTGGAAATAACTTAAAGTAGAACTATTAAACCTCGTTCTTACCTTTGGCACTTAGTCCAGTAACATTATATTGTCCTGGTCCTGGTCCGGGACTGTCATTCTTATTGTCATGTCTGAAAAGAAATACCGATAACATATATTTTTAATCCTTTTTATACTTTTTTTTTCAATTTTTGTAAAATTGTCCAATAGCATGTAATATGACGGAAAGAAAAAAATAATAAAATTGACTTTTAGTAAATATTTGAGATAATAAAATTATTAGTTAAGATAAAGGGATATTCTAACGGTATGATACAATTAAAATGAAGGATTGACTCACTGAAATACAAATGACAACACAGTAGAATAATATGATTAATATCCAAATAAACGCGACTGCGATTATAAAAGACAATAGGTTAATCAGTATAAAATTTTCGAGGATATCTTAAAACAAGTAACAAGTCCTATATATGGTCAAAATCAATAGCTCCGTGTCTAAATCACAAATGAGATAATATTTGTACTCGAGAGCTAGAACTGCGTAAGTCCAATTTTGGTCAAAACATGATCAAAGCGTAACGGAGAGAGTTCTTCTTTGAGAGATTTCCCCACAATAACGTTACGTTTTGAAGGCTCTGTTTTGGTTAGTTCAAACTAAACAGAACTTTCTCCATTACGAACTTTGTACAAGTACGTTTCTTTCACACGACTTTCATCATTAGCAAAATCGGTACGTCGTACGTCATTGTTTATCTAGGTATTACTTCATTTGTGATATTACCAGGCTACTTTGCTGCAGCTATCTAGCTCCGAAATTACGCAATGTTAAGCATCTGTTTAGGTACTTCTTGTTTGATCTCACATAATTCTCAGCCTCAATGTGATTACTATGGATTGTATATAATGTAAGAGAGTATTATTTGTTGTTTATTAACCCCAATAATATATTTGTATAAAGACGTTACAAGAACATGAAAACTTATTATTACATTAAGTTGTCTAATTGACCGTTTGGAGGACTTGTAGTGTTAATATGCAAGGATTAGAACAAGCGTTCTTTGCTTTTCTGTAATATTTATTTATTTTAAAACAGGGGAACACACTGACTTACCTGCTGCCAAAACTGAATGCTGGAGCCCTGCCTCGTTTGGAATCATTGGGATGAGTTCCTAGAAGAAGAAGAAAATATTATACTTAGTTCTGCATTGTTGAATTTGAATTCATTATGGAGTTTAGACGTCTATGATTCAGGCCGCGATATGACATACGGGGAAAGGATGCGTGAAGAAGTCGGCCAGGGCTTAAGTTGAAGGTACCATCCCGGCATTTG
>JAGDQP010041597.1:2527-16839 GCA_022664845.1 Lepisma saccharinum | reverse complement strand
ATGTACGAACCTAATTAATATATCATCAAGGCAATGGACAAAATTCAATTAAATATGTATACCAACGTCAATTTTCTATTTTGGGCAACTGAAAAACGTGCTGTTTTGGTTGGGGATTCAGTGACTGGAAGTTGGAGATTTGACAGCCTGACGTCGGCCTACCCTGGTCGGAAGAACGTCGGATTTTGTGCAACGTCGACTTTTCTTGCCAAAGGCCTGACGCTGACCCACCAATACTTTGCTCATGGAGTTAGATCTATCTGCACCAAAATTGGTATAAACATTATTCTATGCAATAGGAAAGCACTGTGGGTGTTCACATTTCTAAGCACTTCGTTGTCAGTGTTGCCAATCTTTTTTATAAAAATGAATGTTTGTGCGTCTGAAATGTTATCAAGGGATCGGATGATATCTCGCGATTGTTATTAGAATGAAGCGCTACTTGTTCCTGATTTGCAGCTTCCTTTCCTCTTCTTGTTATATCTCTCCACTAAATAATAATAAAAAAAATGCCTGTGTAAGAAAATGAAATACTTTGCCAAGCCTAAAATTCACATTCTTCGTAATTCATATTCCGACCATGCAGTGGCGTAACGTTCGGCCCGCAATGCGGGCGGCCCAGGAAAAGAGGGTCCGTGTCCAATTTTCAAGACTTATATTATTTAATACAATTTTAATTTCTAATTTAAAGAGAAATATTGCATGCAAAAGGCACAAACTAAAAACTTGATTGATCCGGAGTCCAGTTTTGTAATGTATGGGGAATCTCTCATTTGTTAGCAAGGGATGTAGTTAACGACATTGCCCTTTCAACGTCACTGAGATTTTTAACAATTTAGGTTACTAAGGAAATCAACTTTTTTTTTCGTTCTTCTGGAAGATGCCAAAGAAGAATTATATGCTGCCACTCGTTATGCGAAAGATTCCGTTATATCGATGGAGTTGTCGGATTGACTTCATATTTGATACATAGACAGCTTACGACCTCTAGAGTGTATATCCGGTGCAAGATGGCGCTACGACCGAAAATTACAAACATACTCAAATTCGATTTTTTAAGCATTTTAGACATGATCACGCCCCTAAGTTGCTGCTAATAAGCGAAGTTATGCGGCGCCCCGGGCAAGTCAATTACCTGGGGTCCATTTAATTTGGTATTAAGCCTCACTTTAAATTTATCGTCAGTAGCAGTATACACTAACACTACTTGTGTTTGCTATACACTTTTATAAAGGGGGCCTAGATAAAAGATTTGCGGGCGGACCCGCGCTCATTTCGTTACGCTACTGTGACCATGGAATTATTTATGAGGTGGAAAGGGGGTGGGGAATTCCCTGGCACATCACTTACCCATTTTCTTGTAGGGAGGGAGTATATTTATTTTCAGTACTCTGGGTATACTTAATCCCCCGTACCTCCTTCGGTGACACATTCTAACACTTTTTAAAATATATATATATATATTTTCGTCCTCAACAAACACCAGAATGATACCATAAACTTAGGACCTGGCCGCATTCTTCCAGTACTGAGTATCCGTGACTTAGTGGTACGCCTTAGGCATGAATGCTTGTGTCTGTGATTTTAACTTAATTCTAAGAATATCAGTCTATACAGGTTAAAGAGACATATCAAATTCAACAAGTAAAACCCGCTTAGGGTTTATAAAGTTCCAAAAACGTTCTAGAGTATTTGGCATAGAATTTGGAAAGTCCTAGGATCGATTCAAGCGGCCGACCACTCTCACTGAGGTTTACCAAGATTTTTCCTCAGCCATACCAGGCAAACGCTGCGATGATGCCTATAAAATAGGCCCTGGCCGTCTACCTTCCAACACACTCTCCCAACCCTATCCCGACTTGATCCTCAGATGCCTAAAGGCCTTATAATAATTTTTAGAAAATCCTTGCAGGATCCTTTTAAACGACATAAATCAATTCACACATGCACACATATCACATACTATAGATTTGAATATACGAAGATAATATATTAGGTGTCAGGAATAGTAAGGTACCTCCCGATCATTCTGCATTGTTAATTCTCAGTGGTAGAGCATTGGCGAAGCATTCGAGAGGTCGTGGGTTCGATCCCAGCGGCCGACTATCCTGACTGAGGACTTTTTTCTCAGTCACACCAGTCAAATATCGGAATTGCACCTTCAAAATAGGCCCTGGCCGACACCTTCCCGAATCCTTTTTCCTTCCCTATCCCTGCTTGAGCAGCCTTAGATGCCTAAAGACCAGACATAAAATTCAAATTCATTGTCAATTCAAAGTGCGTTATGTTAATTACAGGACATATAGGTTAAATCAAATTTTAATATTTCGTGGTAGAAGAAACTCGAAGTAGAAGCAGAAATCTTACTTGAAAAAAAAATATTATTTGAAAAATAATTTGAAATATAATTTAAAGAATTGAAAATTGTGTTTACCAAGGTTTTAACTCATGAACCTAATTTTCCTTTTTAAATGGATTAATCAGAGTTTGAACTCGCGACCCCAGGCATGAGAGGCTAGCGCTGTAACCACCGAGACTTCTCTATTCTCATGATAACACAATATTCTCCGGATGTTATTCTGACTTATCGACGTTCTCCGGATCTCCGATATTTTCCAAGTCAAAGCTTTGCTTTTATATTCTTAAGATAAAAAAGTAAAAGCTGAGCAAATTAATTAAAAAACAAAAAGTCTAACAATGGACATTTCCGTTTTCATCGTCCTTGTACATTTTATAATTTGTTTGTGTATATCAGATTAAATAATATATAATGATTTTGAAATTTAAGCACTACGGTTTTCCGTTACGTAGAAATATAGAATGAAATACTGATAATTCAATCTCCTACGTCATACAATAAAAATCATCTTCTGATTGGTTTGACGTAATCACTTCGTACTATTTCCGTAGCTGTATGCTTCTCCCTATGTTACGTTCCTTATTCAGAAGTTTGAAGACGAAAAACAAGGAGAAAGAACATTCACATCGTCACTTAACGAAATAATTAATGTACAAATCTGCAGAACACACTTCAATAAGTTAAAACACTAAAACATGTTTTTAATAACAGAGATTGCTCGAAACAACGACAGGGGGCAGTCTTAACTTGTAGTGCTCTTCTTATCGCTAGTTTGTATCAAGTTTGATGTATTGACAATGTGGTGCAATTGGTTAGCGCATGCAACTTTTAACTTTTTATACTTTCACCTAAGACTGTTCGAATCCTATCAAAGGCAGTGTTTTATTTTACTTCGCGAAACGCAAGAGTAACTTCAATGTAATAGTTTCAATTTACATTTTTGTTTCTTATATACTTTTATTATTATTATTTTTTTACAATGATATATTAAAACTAGATTGAAAATATTCACGGGCTATATGTAGTACGTTAAATTGTTCTGTCGTACGTTAAATAGTTTAGTAGTAATACTACTAAATTGTTCTGTAGTACCAGAAATGCCCATTTCATCAACGAACTAACTACTTGACTTGATCAGACACACGAAATTACATAAACAAAGTAACTTCTAACAAGTCAGCTATCTGGTTTCTGATTGGCTCCTGGCAGCCAACCCATGCCATCTCTACAAACTGAATTTTTAATTAACAACATTTACTGAATCCCGTCCACCCCCTGTTCCTACTACATCTATGCATACCCCAGCGTATGACGACTCCTTCCCGTATCCTTTCCTCTACTCTCTTTTACTTCCTTCCGATACCCAAATAAATTGGCACTCGCTAGTCTCACTTGTTAGTTCTATTTACAAGTGTCTTCGTAACCTTAATAGTGTAAAAAGAAATTCCAGAAGAAAAAGGTGTAAACTGTGCATCGTCATAGAGCATCCTAGTCAAGCAATAGGAGTGAAACCAAAGAAATTCAAGTCTGGTCACGAATTGTATTATCTGCGAGAAAATGAAGTCAGCATGTACACCGGAAGTTCTTGCTTATACTGGGAAGTCAATTTCAGGAAGCAGGATTTTTCGCCAGGATTTTCAGTTTTGCGGCGTGTAAAGTCGAAAGTGGGAGTGAAGTTTTGTACGGTTTCTATCGATTTTTCACAGTAAACAATTTAAAGTTGGGGAGTGTTGTCGAGACTCTGGGGTACCCTAGCGGAATCACTGTCAAGAAATAGCATGGAGAATCCTAAAGAAAACTCTGCACTCGGAACTCGTATTGGATAGAGTATTATGAAGAGAAACCATTACGTTTGGCCTACGAAGCGTATACACATCCCTTGTGGTGTTATTAAAATTACTGCAATATACATTTAGTGAAGGACACGACTGCATCACATCAAATATAATTCAAATCTGCGAAGATGTTAATAATTTGGTTCAAAATAAGCAGTTTGGTGTAGGGAAACTGTTCTACGAAAATCTCATCGGTGCTTTCAGAGATATTACAGGAGTGGAGCAATACACTTCCCTGAAATGTGAGAAGTCCGAACAATACAAAAACCTTTCAGGCTTTTTGTGTCTTGTGTCGTGGTTGGAAAGCCTAATTTGAGTCGATTTAAAGGGATATTAGCAGCTGTACCAGTCAGTTCAAAAGTTACTGCTTATATTTAAATTCATTTGACTGAAACGATGGACCTCGATTTTCTTTGAAGAAAATGAGAAATCTACAAGATGAGCACCCATCTAGACTACAATTGAGAAATACATGTCAGGGTACCTCGTTCTGACACGAACTAAGGATAAATTGAATGATGTTGGCTTTGATTTGGGACTTGAGCAAACAGTAAGCAAATCCCAAAAGTTCAAAACAAGTCAAACCGGACGAGAGGATTATGTTGCTAAATAGCAATTAGTGAAACATTAAATCATCTGTATCTCTTAGAGCCATTATGCGAATTTTTTAAGTTGACTATGAGTTGCAAATGCGCCATGAATGGTAAGGAAGAGAACGATCAGTGCTGAAGGCCAAAGGCGAAGTATGTTCAGATACAGGATAACAGAGGATATCTTCATAACATGATTTCGAACCTACTAGTTTCAGAACTGACTTCCCAGATATTTTTCAATATTATTCCAAGTGGAGGATGAATGGAAAAGTACATTCTCAAGGGAAAATCCTTAATATGTGCAATTCTTGAACTGAAATTGCCAATTTTCATTTCACAACGCTATAAGAATCCGAATAATGTTGTAGCACTTGCACGGACCCAGACAATAGTCAACAGGTACTAGGTACTACCCAACACGAGATGGAAAACTTGAATATTTTATCTAAGGAAGTACAGTAATGTCAAACACATTTAATTCATTATTAACATTGAATTGTAAGCCCGGCCTCATATTCTCTTGAAGCATCGTTCACGTTCACAGGAAAATATAATACAAATAATAAAACAGATTTTTTAAATTAACCCTGCTCTTCTGTTCGAGTCAATAAGACCCAAAATGAATATAGTGTATATCGATTCTCACATATATTTATGGAACTTGATTACTTTGTCAGAAAATACAAGAACAGCATGTGTTTAAATTTTTTAAACAGATTAAATATTTTGGTCATAATCTGTAATAGTTACACATATAATGTTCAGGTCATTATGACCCGACACAAATATGATCACTGTATAATCGGATATTTAATTGTTCTATGGAAATACTGATCTTTATTTTTGTAATATTTTATGGAAATAATATTTTTTTAAAAATCATTCCAACTTAATTTTAACATTAAACTAATCTTCTATGCTTTACAACAATCTCCAAGTGGGCCTCTTATATGGTCGAGAGGGTCAAAAGACCCATATTTACCCATTTAGAGTTAATACCATCCAAAAATCACCATTGGTTGCCAAGATATGTGTATATTTCCAATTGGGCCCCTTATATGGTCGAGAGGGTCAAAAGACCCATACTTAGCCATATAGCGTTGAAACCATCTCAAAATGTTCATTGGTTGCAAAGATATGAAAGAAACGGGAAATGTCTTTAATTTTTTTAATTTTTCGAAAAATATTTCCCAAAATTCGTTTTTTTAAATTTATTTTTTAAATTTTGAGTTTTTGAAAACTTTCCCGAAAATCCGGAATTTCTTGATTTTACGAAAACTAGTTATTGGGTGCGCCTGCGGCCAGTTGTGCTACTTTGACATGAAGACCTGCAGCCCTTATGTGATTTTTATACAAAGCCCTACAGCCCGATAGATGATTTTGAGTTGAGGGCCAACGTCCCGTTACATGATTTTCATTTGCGGGCCGTTAAGTGAGTTGATAGAAAGGCCTGCATCCCTACTTTACGAAATTCTCATCCTCATTGTGACGTCAGAACCCCTACTTTCCGTGTTAATCAAACGATTCCTATAGCATTTTGACATGTCGGGTCATATTGACCCGACTAGCATATTCAAGTAGAAGTGAACAGAGCAGGGTTAAAGTTGTGCTAAAACTTGACGTGATATGCAAACTTTGAGAATATTTTTGAAATTGTAATTAAATATTATTTGAAAGCTCCTATTTTGCGGAAATCAATATTCCATGTTTGTAAAAATTTAAATGATTTGTTTTCTTTGCCTTTCAAAGTCGCAAAAAAGTTCAAATTTAAAGAAAGAGCCGAAGAGTATGGATACCGATTAACAGTAATTGTAACAAGCGTCTAACGGAAGCACTTGAGAAGAAGCAGTTCATTAAGAAGAAATCGTTTGTCTTTCGTAACGGACGAACAGTTTTAGTCATTTTATCTTGCTACACGTGTTCGCAACGAAGCCATCGAGCAAGACACAACTAAAAATATTTAATCTGCTATAATTAGCTGTAAGCTAACAATCGCGTGACAGTGTCATCTGCAGACATAAAAGAAAGGCGCCTTCGCCGCTACAAACAGTAGGAATCGAGTGAATAACCTAGTCCCTACCAGATCATGTTGCCATTAAATTGAGCATGAAAAAAGAAGTATCCATTGAGATGGGATCTTGAAGTTTAACGATGGTAAAAACAAAATGCAATTACATGCACAGCGCTAAGTGCAAGTGAAACATTCCACCATCCTCAGACTAGCTAGTAGTCATTTTTTGCGCTTTATATTTGCACTGTTATTGTTTATCACGCAGTTGTTATAATAACAAGTTTGAATGTACTCTGCAATCAAAAACATGTATCATTACTCGTATACGTACCATATTATCATCAAGGTCGATGAAGGTAAATTAAAAAAACAAAAAACAGGAATGGACATGTGATATTGCAATATACAACATGAACACAGGGCAATGTACGCATTCCTTCACTTCTCTTCTAAGAAACTACTGTGGCTAAAATGATTTTGGATACTTCATTACTGTTGAGCAGCGTCGGTAAATATTCCAGATGTAAACATCATATAATTATAAGGTAAAATGGTAAGTTGTGTCAGAGGGAAATGGTAAAAGCTGTTAAATTGTAAAAGCTTTTCCCCCACTTATTTCTCAAGAAGTGTGACAATTTATTTGGAGATACGAACGGGATACGATGGTTAACGGATATCATTATATAGAACTTGTGGCTTCCGTAGAAAATACAAACCAGTCAAGAACATGTAGAAATTAAAAAAATAAATAAATTCAAGAATTTATCACATTTAATTAAAAATGACAATAGAAGAGCTCATAACTATTCTCAGTAACAAAAACATACCGAAAAAGCACATACAAGAAATCTTTGAACGTTTTTCTCAAGTACCTGACGAGACGAAGGAGACCCATTTGAAGGCATTCTCTCGCAGTGCCTGACTAGCACAAGAGATAAGGCGTTGTATCGCTGGGCGGAAGGTAGCAGGTTCAACTATTTCATTCATTAAAAAAAATACTTTTCTTTCCTTCTACGTATGGATAATTGCTCCGTTTTGCTTCCATTTACACTTCCAACATTTTGTTTCGTTTAAAAGATGAAAAATTTATCTGGATGGATGGAAATTCATCTAGAAATATTACATTTGCATCGAAATATTACATTCTCATAAATATCATCTTTTATTGAGCAAAAATTTATAACCTTTCTTCTGCTGAAAGTCCACTCTAGAACGCTGGTCCCCTTTCCCGCTCTAGTAAGATGAAATATATAGCTTAATACGAGTGGAATTCCGTTCTTCCAAATTTAGTGTACAGGCCACGGGTAATTTCGCAATAAACAGGCCTTTACGATCAATATAATTAGTCGAGTAAGATTTTACGATTATTAGTTACTATGTATAATTGTATGGAATAAAATGTAAGCACGGCGTATATTAGGATGAATGCGCATTACTAATTTTAGGTTGCGTGATAGAGAAGCTATGAAACCTTACAATCCTGATCATCAGTCCGTCTGTATCCAGAAATTAAATCACAGGAACCACAAGGTGTTGTTGAAAATATATTGGCTAGACTAGCTTAGAGCCGTTTTGATTGGTGCAATGGTTCAATGTATCCAACCTATTTTTTAATCAATTGTTCAAACTGCTTCTATTCCGTCACTACAGCAAATTTGGCATAAACATTATCAGATACAATAGAAAAATTCTGTAGATGTCACCAGTGATGATTTCAGACACGTTCGCCTCCCGGAGGAGGGGGCGATTTGAGTTCAACGCGGGAACTAAATTTTAAGATTTTTTTTAAAGAAATAAACTTTTCTGCTGCTGCCAAAGTTAGTCAGGTAGTTCCATATTAACACAATACACTCTTAAAATTAAAAATAAAAGAATTCTCTTCACTATGTAGTCTGCCGTAGGGAAACAAACCTTTCAGCATTGATTAATAGCGAAAAGCTGAACCATTTCAGTTAAAATTTGGAAACATTAAGTCGAATCCTGTCGGGGGTAAGAAATTAACAACACCAGAAGAACTCGGCAAACTTATTCTAAAAATAAATCTGACGGTTTACATACGAAAATAAAACATCTTTTCTCCCCCTATGAGTTGCTCCTTAAGAAGCAAATAAAAATAAACAATCAAATATCCTCCCCCTCTGCCTTCACAAACAAATGGCAGTTTTCTGCCAACATAGATATGTGCACTCCAAATATGAATATCCTGTCAAAGAGAAAGAGAAAGAATGGAGATAACTGCCAAATCTGCCTGAAAAGAGCTACCGCTTAGGCAACACACTAATATGTTGAAAAGGACGATATAAATTGATCATGTGCTATATTTAGCACAAAATACCGTAAAAACAATTTGGTCGAAAGGTTTTTAAAATTCATGTTAAAATTACTTTCGAAACTGTCAATGCTTCAAACAACCTTCTGCTTAGATTTTAGATGAGAGAACGATAAATAGTTTTAAAAAATGTGGAGAAAGTTCTCCCAACCTCATCCGTCTTGTGAGAAAACGGATAAAAACAAAACATAAACAGCGGAAATTACTGAGAATAAACAAAATCACTCTGTATACCCTATAGGATTATACAACGTGTAGCTGGCATAGAATGCCCTGTCTTTAACTGCTCATATCGAGCCAAGTATGGTTAAATCTGGGAATAAATTACTTTAAAATACACAGAAAAGAGAATAAATAAATGCCTACTAACATTCATCTTACACCAATTCTCATAAACTGCAAATTACAAACAGAACATCTACTATAAGAAATTTCTGTGGATTATGCAGCATGTATTTGTAGATGATGAATAAACAGTTTCTTTCTAGCAAGAAAAACAGATTAGCGTTGAAAATATAACATTTTTTGTTAAAAATGTGTACTACAAAGGTAATATGATGAGGGAATTGCCTTTCAATTTGGACTCCAAACGCGAAGGAAAGAAGTTCTCACTCTATGAAATTCTCTTAATAAAACCTTGGTCAATGGAAATATCCAAGACTGACATCAATTCCACTCTTAGGGCGTTCAAAAGGAATAATATTCATACAGTTGTCAGTGTTGCTAACCTATTTTCTATACAATTCAATTTCCAAATTGCTTCCATTACGTTAGACGTAGCAGCACTAAACTTGACATAAATATTATTTGACACAGTAGAAAAATAACCCAGATAGCACACAAGTTTACGCCAATTTTGTCTTAGCCTTGTTTTCCCTTGCAGTGATAGACTTACCGCATAAAGTGTGTTTAAATGTTGTAGCAAATTTGGATTTACAAACTTGCCGCATCAAATGTTGCTGTAAATTTGGATTACAAACTTGGAGCATCAAATTTTGCTGCAAATTTGAAATCATAAACTTGCCGCATCAAATTGTCTGAGGTTTGATCTGTCACGTATTGTAAACCGGTAACTTACTAATGAATTATTTTTATTAGATGCGAGGTTTCTCTCTCTCTCTCTCTCACTCACTCACTCACTCACTTACTCACACACACACACACACACACACACACACACACACTCCTACCTATCTTGAACATGTTACGTGAAGAATGCCTCGGGTCGATGACATATTGCTTTTTTGATCTTTGTATTGCGTATAATGAAAGAAAAGAATAATTATCTGAGTTGAATTGTTACGACTCATTCAGTAAAGAAAGTATACAGTGCAAAATAAATCTCATCGTTTGCAGCCACTTGACGTAGCCTTGATGAAACCCCTCAGCACCTACTTCGAGCATGAGACAAAAGCATGGTTACGGACAGGGCTCGAAATGGAAATTTTCACGAAACTGAACGCTTGGCTTTCGTTGGTACAGTGTTGTCTTTTGTGTATGATTAGGGGTCATTCCGTATTACATTAGCACCAAGAAGGTTCAAGGTTTGTTTATTTTTGCTGATCTTCCACGTGTTAGAGATAGGACATGTGTTCAATTTCGCTTGCAAGGGGGGTAGGGTACCTAAAGCGATTAAAAGTGCTGAAGTAATACTCGAACGACCCCTTATTACAGCAACGAGACAAACGAGTGACGAAATAATGCGCTGTATTAGATTAATAATAGTTAAAATATCATTTACGTAAGCATCAAGTGACAAAAGAAATTATATACGACTCTTCTGACGACGTTTCTAAAATTTAAACAGACAGAAATCGTGAATGTCAATCAGGGGCAAAATTTTGAATTAAATGTAACACTTAGGTTCAAAAATTGCCCAATGGATACACTTTCTAAATTCGATATGTAACACAACATAACAAAATCAAATCTCTATTCGATAGAGATTTAAAATAAATAGTCCATGCATTGTGCTTTCCACGTGTACACTATATTAGCCCAGTATTGGCGTATTGTAAATCTTTGTGACGTTGAAAAGTATTCCATCGGCCATTTATTATGATCTGAGATTAAATATACTTCAGATCAGCATATCCTATAAGTAATGTCGTATTTTTTCACCGCGAAGAAAATCAGGAAAATACCGTTAATCAGGAAAATAGTCTCCAACACTACCACCTGTCAACCAGTTGTTGAATCCCGCGCCAAAAGAAGTCACCGGTTTTGGAGGCAAAGAACTGGGTCACTGTTCGTCGCCCGTCATCCTCATTTAGCAGTGTTTTCCCGGAAAGGTGGTTTCGCAGACTGCGAAAAAGACAGTCTGAAAAAGACAGAAAAAGTCTGTTGATGCAAGATCTGGTGAAAACGCCGGGTGGGGGACATTTTCCCAGTCGCATTCCTTGATCTTATTTTAGCATAGGTCCTTGTTGCCATGTGTGGGCGCGCGTTATCACCGTGCATGAGCACACCGTTGCGATTAACCAGAGCAGGACGTTTAGTCCGTAGGCGTTCAAGCTGCTGATAGTAGACATCTGCGTTGATGGTCTGGTTACGTGACAAGAGCTTAAAATGGATTATCCCATTAAACACTCAACATCACTTTGCAGGGGTGGAAATCCTTTTTTGGCACAGTTCCACCCCACCCCCCTCCCTTTAGGTACCAACTGCGGCTTGCGTGTAATGTTATAGTAGAGGAACCATTTTTCATCCCCTGTCACCATTCTGTCCAGAAATGGCACACGTCTGTGATGGGTGAGCAGGGAACTGCAGACTCACTAGTGCTTCTGTTGAGGCGTTAACGCATGGGTTACTCATTTTCCGAGTTTCGACACGTATCCAAGGTCCTGCAAATGACGATGAACGGTCGAATAGTTGACATTGAGTTCGCTGGCCAGTTCTTAAACAGTTTGCATTGAATTTGCCTTCACCGCTGCATGCATGGCATCGTTGTCCAATTGCACATGTGACAGGTCTCCCTTCTCGTGGCTTATCGGTGAGGCTGGTGTCCCCAGACCGAAACCTCTGGAACCACTTCTGGCACATCCACAGCACCCTGACCAAATACAGCATTCATGTTTCGTGCCGCTACGCTGGATGGATGTCCCTGGTGAAATTCATACAGCATGAAATGCCGTGTGTGGTCCTAGGACACTGCCATTATCAAGCACAAGCCACACTTCCAAAACGTGGAGTAGACCGTTCTCCTACACACTGTTGCACAATTAAGTGCCCTATATGACTCAGCTATGACGCGTACCGCCTACTTCACTATTTGGGCGTGAGATGGTGTCATTGCAGCGATCATCGGAAAGTAAGACATTACTTATGGGATAACCCAGTACTTTGTCTTAACACTTATTTCAAAAGCTCTATTTTTGCAAGTGAAAGATGTTTCCATAATCAATCATATTGAGAAAATAAATATTTATAATTTGGTATTTTACATATGATCAAGTATTGTATTAATTATTTGAGTGGTTAAAAGAAGTTAAGCGGGGCAAAGAAGTAAATACGTCAGAAAATCACTAAAAAAAGAATTCAAGGAGAAAGGAAATACTACAGAAGGGTGATAGTTGTAGTTTCAGTGTTCCATACTTGTCTCTTACTTACTAAGAAGCAAGGTATACTTTTGGGTAATGGGAAGGAAAATGTTAATGTGGAAGAGGAAAATAACAGACTTGCACATATTGGTAGGAATGGAGGAGGAAAAAAGAGTCAACTGTGATTGCCTTTTCGCGGGTTCCAAGCGCATTTGTTGTCATCAAAGAACTATACTAAGATTTTCTGATTTATGTAGAATAGCTGTAGTGGTATATGCGAGATGGACATCGCTTTCCTTGTCGTTTACAAGTAGTTTATGGCTGAACCATTCAGTGCAAAAATAGGGAACTGGCTGAAACTGTTAAGAATGGGCAGAATAGTTTAAGAATGGTTGCTTCGCGAACGACAGAAATATCTCTAGTCAGAAATATCTCAAAGAGTATTGAACGAACCGGAACGGTCCGTTGCCATTTCTGACGAGACGGAAGAAGAAGGTTCCAGATATTCACGAACCGGAACAGCGTTTCGGTTTGCTCCCGTCCATTTCGAGCCCTGGCTATGGACACATCCTGGAAAAGTCATCACGCTCTTTCAAGTATCATCTCTCTTCGGCAAAGGCAGCATCAATGCGCTCTGCAATCAAAGGTTTTGAAGCAACTGACATTGGGTCTGTGGGCATGAATGCATTCTCCGAGATAGATTTTCTGCCTGCAACACCTACTGACATCGATGTTTCACCGACCATGCCCGACCTAGCACCAATCGCAGTTTATCCAACACTTCCACAAGGACCTACCACGTACGACGAAGGGAAAGGGAGAATGGATTTTTTTGCACATTGTTTATTTTTCATGTGTAGAGTTTACTGTATTTTGGTCGTGTTTCAGCGATGTTTGAAGGATCTGTAACTTCATTTATCACGTCGAAATGCAAGATCGGTAAATGAAATCAAGCGTTTTTCAGGAGCTACATGGATGAGGATAGCAGCAAACTGTGATTTTTGGAAAGAAAAGGGGGAGGACTTTATCCAGTAATGGATAGAAAATGGCTTTAGAAGATGATGATGATATTTTTTTTTACAGCTCATTTAGTGTTACGTATTCCGTTCTTCCCCGGGTTACCCTACTAATATATAGGTAAAGTGTCATGAATGCCTTACTGTGCTAAAGGCACAATGATTTTAATGTTGATTGAAGAGCCAAAATATGTCACACACAATTCTCTGAACACTAAGTGCTAATTTATAAGCAATGGGTTAGGTTAAATGGTGTGTTTCCAGTGATTCCGCCAGACCTCCCCTATATGGGTGTTCCCCAACTTAAAAAATTTTACCGTCAAAAATCAATAGAAACCATGTAAAAACTACTTACACCCCTCAAACTGAAAATCCTGGCGGAATCCCTGCGTGTTTCAGCCCTTGCGCGACAGGGCACACTTTTTCGGTTACCATTTTAAGTCCCTTGATAGCGAAGCTACAGAAAGATGAACCTTACAATCCCTTCCAATTCGTCCGTCTGTTGAAATTAAATCTCAGAAACCACAAGGTGTAGAGATATGCTTGAGGTACTATTGGAAACGTATTGGCTAGACTAGCTCAATAGTCGCCGAAACCTACTTGATTGGTGGAGTGGTTCAGTGTTGCCAA
>JAGDQP010041596.1:0-16840 GCA_022664845.1 Lepisma saccharinum | reverse complement strand
CGGAAGATGAAGATCTAGAACCGGAAGAAGATGATATTACTAGGCATATTACTCCGAAAATAGAAGTCGCTATCAATGGGCATCAATACGAAGCCATCCTAGATACGGGAAGCGAGACCAGTTTGATGACGGAGTTAACTTGGAGAACCATTTCGGCAGATGTGAGGAGCCCATCGTTGAAGCCTGCTCAAGAAATTGTTTTGGTAGATTTCACTGGGAAATTGAAGACGAAAGCAGAGGGACGCACGACGGTACCAATTGAACTTGCCGGAGCCGAAATAGCTCTCGAAGTGTTGGTGGTCAAGAGACTGAACACCAATTTGCTACTAGGCGTTGATTTCTTGCAGGAGTTGCGTGCTACCTTGGATTTTGAGAAGATGGAGCTTACCGCACCCGCAGAATCCGCTCGAATAGTAAGCAAGTTCATTATGCCCTTACCCGAGGCACACGATAAGTGTAATGCGATTCCCGAATTGCAGGTTCGGCTGACTACCTGTGAAGAACAAATGCAAGCACTCCAAGACAAAGTTGGAGAAGCGGTTCTGACCTCACACGCCGACAAGTCTCGGTTACTGGAAGTACTGCGGCGTCATCGTACCACGTTCTCCGAGCGTCCGGGGAGGTGCCAAGTTTACAAACACGAGATAGTCGTCGAGACTGAGGACCCGATAATTTCCAAAATCTATCCTGTAGCATTGACACATCGTGCAGAGGTGCGACGTCAACTTCAACAAATGCTAGAATGGGATATTATTCGGCCGTCCAACTCGTGCAACATAAACCCACTGCTGGTGGTGCCCAAGGCAGACAAGTCCCTGAGGCTTTGCGTGGACTTTAGAGAACTGAATCGAAGGACGAAATTACTGCAGACCAAGCCCTTGGATATCCAGGAGATCTTACAAAGATTCCACGGAGTGGAGTGGTTCTCCAGAATCGATCTCACTTCAGGTTACTGGCAGCTTTCATTGACTGAAGATTCGAAACCCTACACAGCCTTCCCATTTGAGAATCATTTGTACGAGTTTCAAGTAATGCCCTTTGGATTATCTAACGGAACGCAAGCGTTCACGGCAGCGATGAATAAGGTTCTAGGTGACGCAGTAGATGACTATTGTATGTGCTATGTGGATGATATACTAATATTTTCAAAGTCGTTACAGGATCACTTCACTCATATTGATAACATTTTGTCTCTCCTTCGAGCTGCAGGGATGACGGCTAAGCTGCAAAAATCCACATTTGCACAGACACAAGTCCAGTTTCTGGGTCATATTATCTCTCAGACTGGCATCACGAAAGATCACAGTAAATTGGCAGCTATCTTGGATTTACGCCCGCCTACCACTGTCAAGCAAGTAAGGCGATTCCTCGGAATTCTCGGATATCACAGGAACTATATTCCAAGATTTGCCCAGCTAGCTCGGCCATTGTTCGAGCTCCTGAAGAAGAAACGAAAATGGAAATGGACCGAGCAACATCAGAAGAGCTTTGAGGAGTTAAAATTGGCAGTAGCCAATGATGTGATGTTGTACCATCCAGATTTCGAGAAGAAATTTTTCATTGAGTGTGACGCATCTCTATCCGGGTTAGGAGGTTGCCTGTATCAGAAAGAAGGAGAACAAAAGCGAGTCATCCAATATGTTAGTAGATCGCTTAGAGGAGCAGAAAAGAATTATACTATTAACGAACTGGAATGCCTTGCCATATTGTGGAGTATCCAGAAATTCAAGATTTACTTGCTAGGAAGACACTTCACGGTGATAACGGACCACAAGAACCTACAATGGCTGCATCGCAGCAAAAACTGGAATAGCCGATTAACCCGATGGAGTATTCAACTGCAGGACTATTGCTTCGACGTCCAGCATTGCAAAGGCAGTGAAAATACGGTAGCTGACTCTCTTTCGAGGTACAAAGAAGAAGGACCCGAAACGACACTTTGTGTCAACGCTGTAAAAGAATGCTCCACGATACTGGACGTGAAGAAGGACGAATTAGCACAGTTACAGCGAGAGGATCCGCAGTGGGGACCTGTGGTAGAACACCTAACGGACCCAACAAAGAGATCTCAAAATCCAAAGAGTCGACGCTGGAAACAAATATACCGATTTGTGGACGGTATCCTGTGTCTTGTGAATTTCCACCATCCAAAGGTGCTAACAATATGTCTTCCCGAAAAGCTTGTAAGCCAAGCCCTGAGGGATGTGCATAACGAAACTGGACACTTTGGCTTCTATAAGGCCTGGAAGAAATTGAGTAGCACGTTCTTCTGGAAAGGAATGAGACAAAGCCTCAAAAGATGGATCAATGATTGTGAGATATGTGCTTACACTAAAGTCGATCGACATCCTCCGGAGAGAACGCTCACTTCCTTTGTTGCTGAACAACCCAGAGAGATCTTTTACGTCGACATCGTGGGACCACTGGCAAGAGCACCAACTGGCGAGAAATTTATTTTGACAATCATGGATGGATGCACTAGATATCTCGTAGCCATGGCGATCCGCAATGCCTCCACCAGCCTCATCCTAAAGTATCTACAGTTTTTGCTACCGTTGGTGTCCCTAACGCGATTCTGACAGATCAAGGCCCACAGTTCACCTGCAACAAATGGTTGGAAACCATGAAAGCATTTGGAGTTCGAGTTTTGCATGCACCGCCACACCACCCAAAATCTAACCTGGTAGAGAGAGCCCATGCCGAGTTGCATCGATTGTTTCGTGTATTTTGTTCCAGCAATCATTCAGTATGGGTCAGTTATCTCCCCAACATTGTAGTGTTATTGAATTACTCCGTCAGCGAAAGCCTATCGTATTCCCCAGCCGAATTATTCCTGGGATTTAGTGGCAAAAACCCTATTTTTGAACATTTTGGAATACCAAGGGGTGAACTGAAGTCATGGCGAGACAAGTTAATCTACGCCACCCGCCGAAGTAGAGAGCTAAAGCAAAAACGCAATAGCAAATTTCAAAGGGGAGGACACAAGGTGGCACCAGGAACCCTTGTGTTTCTGAGAACACACAAAATTAGCTCATTAGCAAACCACCTCGTTAAAAAGTTTTTCAACCTATACACTGGACCCTTCTATGTTAAGAAACAGACCGGACCCAACACCTTTGTGCTTATCGACTGTACCACTGGGAAGGAAACGGTTCCCCAGCATGTGGAAAACTTACGCTGGTGGAACTGTACTCAAAGCAAAAAGGAAGAGTGGATAGACAAAATGCACAAAAGAACTGAGTCTGAAGGACAGACAGCAAGGACTACCTGAACATGTCATTTCTAGATTTAAAGGCTTACAATGGATTCACTGTGTATTTATCCCCGTTTATGTGTACTTCACTGTATTTTAGTTACTCATTGTTTGTTTTTACTTTCATATGTTTCGTGTATCTTAGTCGTTTCTTGCATTTTATGGTATATTTCTGAGTATGGTATTTTGGGAAAGGACGAACTTAATATTTTTATACCTTTCCATTAATCTTGAGTTATAATTTGTATGCAAGTAATAAGTTGTCTCGTTTTATTTCATGGATCTCTAGCAATCATTACGTACGACCATGTGTCCTGATATGTGAATGCCGCTGTATTGGGATGATCCAAAAATCCAGTTCCACTGAAATTTTGGAGTCATCTTAGGAAGGGGGTGATGTAACAATCAGCGCCATTCCCAATTATTTTTCAAACTTTAATTTTGATATGCAAACTATTGTAATTTAATATGTGTTTCCAGCTTGCAAAGTTTAATAAAGAAAATACGTTTTGCAATCCTTTTTTTTACTTTCTGCTCACACACTCCGAAACAAGAGAAAGCGGTCGAACCCCCTTTTCTTTTTCGAGGAATAAAAAGAGAAGACATCTGACAAAGTGGAAACCAGTCTCTTTGTTGTACCAATAACGGAGAAACCGACCACACATGGAGGAGGCGAGAAGAATGAATAACCGTTCGGTTAAATCGAACAAAAGGTGATAGTGCATTAGCACCACCGTATTCTGTTGTTGAGGAAATGCACTTCATTATTGCCAAAGATATATTCGCTGCGATAGCGAATATTGAAACCTTAGTGTCTCACTTTCAGCGCCCAAATGTCTAAGCATGTTTGAGGATATCGCCAGGCTTATCACGCTTTACAAATTCATGTCTCTTTGCAAGATCCAAAAGAGGCACGTACCAGCAATTTCAGGTGCTAATGGATTTCAACGGAAGACACTGAAAGAAGAAAAAGGGAACACACCACGACACACGCAAATGAGTGGGAGAAAAAATCAATTTCAATTTTTTTAAATTTTGAAATAGAAGGAGGGAGCAAGATTGAGGACAGCCAGGGAGAACGAGGGACCCAGAAAGAAAAGAATTCAGAACCTTTGGAATTGAATAACAGCGAACATCTCGTAACATCTCTCAAAGCTACCTGTGCGATACAAAGTAACTTTGATTTTTTTTTTTTTTTTTGCTTTGCGAATATCTCGTTCTCCATAATGTGTGAGTAAATCTTCGTGTGTGCTACCTCTTCTATTGTGAAAGCTCTGCGTGTGTGTGTGTTCCGAAATCAGCTTCTATGGGCACAATGATTCAAGCGTTGAAACACAGTGCTGTTCTTTTGAAAGTGACGGTGTCAAGACTGGAACCAAGGACGTCAGTGTCAATGCGTTGTGCATACCGTCGAGGTGGAGATTCTTGGCGACCCCGGTCGCGGCATCAAGGAGCCTGGACGAATGAAGGTAGATACCTGCAAACAGGGGTATATCCGAAAATCTCCAAGCAACAAAAAGGTAGGACAAAATTTCCTTATTTGTGTTACCCTCGTCGACGCAAGAGACTAAGAGCATAGTATTGTGGTTTGGATGGACGAAATCAATTGCGGTCTATCAAGAGGGAAGCACTCTCTACTTTTGATGTACGGCTTATTACACGTCCCGCCGTTTTGCGTAGTGACTGTCAGCACTGCCGACTATCAATACAAACTTTTTTTGCCGGTAGTATCATGCCGACTAAAATCTGCGACAGTTCATTGTTTAGACTGATGCCAGAACATTGGACTAGCCAGCTTAAGAATTTATCTTACAATTTTCTATACTGTCTGAACTAGTCTCCATCATAGGGGGGCACTAATAAAACACGAACTGTCTCAAGCAACTTGAGTGGGTTGGGACCGGCAATATTTTGACTATTTTATTTTGTATACTGAGGGCATCCTAAAAATTTAGCAGAGACCCATAAATAAACTAAAATCAACTTGCCAACCTATAACAGATAGTCACCTTGTTTCCTCACAACCTTTCTTTTTGTTTTGTTTTTTTTAAAAAATCAATATGTGTCAGTGTTAATGTAACAAACAGGAGAGATTCCGAGGTAATCAAGTCATGAGAAAAATAGGATACAACAGTTCAGATTATTCAACTTTTACTTTTTTGGTTATTTTGATGTATACAAGCAAGTGCATAACTAAGTGTATTTGAACCGAACAACAAACGCACTTCGGAATCTATGCAAGTGAATTCGCCTAATGCAATTATTATATCTCATGATTGTAACATAATGTAGCTATAGTAAAATTGCGCAAGTAACTTTTGATATACTATGTGTTAGTGAGTTTTGTGAATCGTCTATGGTTCAGAGACGCTATGCAAAATCGTCAGGCGTTCCTTCTTTCTTATTTTTTTTCTTTGCGGTTCATCGCACCGCATCATGTGTGTCATAAGGGCTGCCTTAAGAAAAGGCAATGCCCATGGCAATTCTTTACTTGCATATGCGGCTTGAGATCTCAAACCACAGTAACGTTTTGCGAATTCTGAGGTAATAAATAAATAATAATAATAATAAAAAAAAAGCTATAAGAATGGCCATCCAAACCCCGGGTAGTAGTATTTAAGGTAGAAATTAGTATTTAGTGTATAGATTTTTATTGTAATTTCTGTTAAGGAATTAACATGTATGTGTGTAATGTTTCCAAGAAAGTAACGCCTCGTAATTCTATCTCTTCCTATCCAGCCAAATTCAATCAGTTTCCTTAATGCCCTGGAATCCGTCCTGAGGAAACTGCTTGAAAAATCATCCCGGTCAGAAACTTGAGTGTTGTTTAAAAAAAAAATCTTGTCTGGAGCGGTCGCAAGAGCCTAGCTCTAGCGGCGGTTGCATGACTGAAGCTGTCGACAAAACTGTCGTTGAAGCTGTAACTGAAACTTGAACCTTTAAAGATGATAGTTACGTGACTTCACATGAATTACAGTAAGACTTTTACCATACTGTACAAAAAATCTATGCTACGAAAACTATGGTCAGTGAATGGAAACCGCGGTGTTCTGACAACTCCCTATTTTATCTCCTAAACGAATTTTCCCGAAGTCAAGAGTCTAGCTAAATCGTAATCTTCCACCCATTTCTCATGAAATTAAAAAAGGAAAAATAATCGAAAATCGTACGAGCCGTTTTCAAGATAAGTTACAAGAATTCCTCCTCTTATGTGACTATGTATACTGTCACTAGGACGGGAATTGGAACTGTCACTAAAAAATAGTCACTGGAAACTTCACTGAAGCTATCACCGAAACGATAACTGACGCTGTTAGTTCAACTGGAACCCTTCCAGTTCCATATACTAAAATAATATGGGAAAATATCAACAGCATGCCTATAAAGTAAATTTAAACTTTTGAATATCGACCATTTAGTCACAGTCTTGGTCTGAATTTATCAAAATGGCCGCTTACCTCGAAAATAGAACGTTCTCGATTCCACTTTCATTACTATATTTCCTGAGGAGCATCCTCAGAAATGTTAGCTGTCGAATTCTGTTACACCAAGCATGGAAAAACATTATATTGTAGTAACATATCATGTAGAAACACACGTACACTTCCACGAAGTATTAAAAAGTAAAAACATACTGTCTATATTTATGTATGAGAAATACGCACTCTGTAGAGAAATGCAATTTCTTTCCAGCTGTCTAATAGATACCAATTTATATGCCTGACCATTTGTGACAATATGGGTGTGAGTGTGTGTGGGTAGGTGTTTTATTTAATTTGTAGTAGTTTCGAGAGTTACTGGAGTTTTCCAGTGTGATTTGTTTTTGCGCTGGAAAATGAGGGTCGAAAAATGGTTAGCAGCCTGCGGAGAAAGAAAGGGTTGGAGCTAGAGTTTTCAGAGCCAAAAGCTGTTTGTTTTCCCCTGAGTCGCTAACAAGGTTAACAGGATCCAATTAGGATAGCGGAGGAGGCCTTCTCAATCAGTGCAGAGGAGGTAAAGAGATTTATATGCGTTTCTTTTGCCGTAGCAAAGGGTGTCTCTGCCCAGCTGGAGGTTTCATAAGGGAGTGAGGTGATTGTGAAACAAAGGCGTGGGCGATGAGGGAAAGCTGCAGACATTTTGTTCTACGTCCAATAAATAACGAATAGCATTCTCTTCTTATTTGTATCCAGTTATGTCCAGCACATGCCTGTGTAATTACGTCGCTAGGAAGAACCTCTTCCGGATACAAGGGTGGATAACGTAGCGATCAGAGCCTTAGTTAAGTACCAATCAGGTAGTTGTCTGATAAAACTGAGTAAAATTATCACCTTTTGCAAAACTGCCAGGGACCGAAGAACAGTGGACATTTTTGTCAAGCTACCTTGCTGGGTTTCTGCTGGTATGATCTCATTAATTTTGCTTAACTTTGAAGCGATGAATCCACTATGAAATTTCACACACTATAGAAACGGGTGATGCATTCATCAGCCATACCTTCTCCAAAAGCTGAATTAACATGCTAGACAGTTAATTGTGCAGAATGTCTTAACTGGAATCAATATAAACACAAGTCTTAGGCTATGTGTTTGTGTTGCACTTTGGTGTCATCATGCTCAACTAATTACAGACTGAGGAGCTCCAGTAGTTTGGCCTGTGAATTTATATGGATGAGTGAGTGAATCAGTCAGTCAGTCAATGAGTGTCCATGGGGCTATATAGTATATGGATTTATCTGAGCATACAGCGTATCTCATACTAAAGGAAGAAAGCGTTGCAACAATATACTCAGAAACAAATGACCACAGAAGAGACGCCAATTTTGATAAAATTTTAAAATATTTTAGTTGCTATATTTAGCGTTTAAATCGTAGCTGCTCAAATTAGTTCTGAAGAAAGTTATAGCTTTTTACACTTTTCAATAACTGTACTCGTATGCTTGAGGGTTGGGGCCCTCTCAAAAAATAATATTTTATTATGTCAAAAATGTTTATGCTAATCTTCGTAGCCCTAGTACTGTAGTTCCTGAGTTTAAAGTTGCCAATTGTCCCTGTTCGTTACTATGAGGAACGCCACTCCAACGAAATCTCGTAACCCGCCCATCCTATCTGTATGATCTAGGCGGGATTCAACTCTTCTCGCAGAGACCTCTCGAACTATACCTCATCCACCTACGCAACCCTAATAGTTCCTAAGTTGATAGTTTCCCCCTTTATCAGGACCCATTCTTCTTCTCTGTATGATCGATACGGGTTTCAACTCGTCGCGGCAAGATATTTCGAACGATACCTCAATCCCCTTTGTAGCCATAGTAGTTTCCGAGTTGTATTATTCAAGCGTTGGTTTCGCATTCTGAAGATTCTAGAATCGAAGCTAACGGCCGCTCACCCTGACTGACAGTGAGATTTTCTCAGTGTTTCGTTTAATCACACCAGGCTAAAGCCAGGACGATGCCTTCAAACTAAGCTTTGAACCCTCCCTATTTACCTCCTGTACCCTCTCGCTCTACTCTTTTCCTCTATCCTTTGGCCTGAGCCAAAGATTCCTAAAGGTTATACATATCATTCAATTGAGTTCAAACACAACACAAGACATTTGATTAAAGTTTTCTTTAAAAAAAAAAAAAAGATAAACATACTACAAATATTCTTGTGACCAATCACAGAGGAGGGGGCTCCATAGTCTAGTGGTTAGAGCGTTGGACTCATGTCCGTGTGATTCCGGGTTCAATTCCCGGCTAGAGTCCAACTGACCAGCGTCGTGAGGCAAACTGTGTTGTCACGAGGAATAAAGACGAGACGTCCACACTCGGTCTAGAAAGCCCTGATACGCCTGTTCGTGGTTAGTGCTGACCACACGGCCGTCACTCAGGTGGACTCAGTTCCTTCAAACACGGACAGATGGCGTTGGGGCAGGCTCAGAGCTTATCGGCCTGTCACACCAGTGGTTATTATTATTATTATCACAGAGGAGAAGCTAGGTATCATAACTAAATAGGTCTGGGGGGAATGTGCAGGGACGATGCATCAATCAAAGAAAATAACCAAGTTTTTGCAAAATTGCTCAGCAACATTGAAAGTGATATATTATGCCGACAACTACGGAAACACCTGGCAACAATGTCTCACGACAGGGCAAACAGGTGACAAGTCACGATCTGGTTAACAACGCCTCTTGTAAAGATTACTTGGTCGCAGTCACACGACGAACATTATTTATTGCAACAGGTTTTTCTGCGAGATTTTATTTTCGTTTCTGGTGTTATTTCATAGGCTCTTCACACTCGTTCCAAACTTCATTATTTGATGTAGGATTGTTCTCCTTGGTCAAAGATCAAAATGTCATGCACCCCCAACTCGTGTAGGCCTAGATTCTTAAAAAAAACATTCCAGCGCTGGAAAGCAGAAGGGTTATAATTGAAGGCAATAAAAGAATAAGCGTTCCTGATAAGCAAGCTTTGAGGGAATTGGGTAAGATAAAGGTGGCCTTCACACGGTGCTCTCTGAAAATATTGTGTTTTTAAAGGCTAAATAAGTTATGACTTCCATTTATGTCCAGCTAATAAGTTTTAACAACTTCTATAAAATTATATAGAATTGAAAGTGACTCTGTGTGCGTGAGCATCACGCAAAAAGTGCTTGACCGATTGAAATGATTTTTCGCACATGATCAGACACTGGACCGGACTGGGAAGTTATCATATAACTTTGATTCTAAAATTATTATCTTCAGAGATAATCGACCATCTAATTATTCAAGTGGTAACAATAAAAAAGCAAAGCACGCGGCAACACACACTACAATGTTTTTCACAGGGTTGATTACCTCCAAGTTTTCAAATTTCACATGCCCTTCAATTTATTAACAACGCTTATCTTAGGCAACACACCCCTAACACCCCTAGGTAGAGGTGGGAGTGGGAAGGGGTGGCATGTGAAAATAATAGAAAACTACTAATATTAGTGTCGTTTCATAGTTTTCTGGGTCGCTGGGATGAATAATAACACTCCCGATGCCATTAAGTCCAAGTTCAGCCCCTATGGGCATGGGGGGGTAACAACATATTTTATTCACCCCGCACCAACGGGCGGGCAAATCAGCTACTTAAAAGTATTATCAAATGTATTTACGGACGCTTTCAGCGCCATCTATGATCAAGTTTTAGAACTTACCAGGAAAGTACCGTGACCTGATACTCTTACTTCTGGATGAGAAGACCCTGTTCCTTTTACAGGGCTTCAAAAGTCATGTGTAACGTGTAAATTTTAGATGTACAGTGGAACCTCAATTAACCGTCACCGTAGGGACCGGGATTGTGACGGTTGACTGAATAGACGGAAAACAGAAATTTAATTATAAACGCTATACTGTAAATAGCACTTCCAAAGCACCGCCGGGGAACACTTTTTTCTTTCTTTTTTTTAAAAAAAATAAAAACACTTTTTATTCAAAAATCTGTTTTTGCTTAAAGCCTGTTAACGCTGTAGATCACCCCCGCCATCTTGGTACGCACCTTCCATTGATTTACATGGGAATTGTTTTACTCATTTTATGCCTGTCATAAATAGAATATTCAAGTTCCGCTTTCACAAAATTTGTCTTGGTGGTTATTTTGACTCTTGTATAGTTTGGTTTGTGAAGTTTCTTCAAATATATAAGTATAATGTATTATTAATAGTTTCCTATATAAATCATAATATGTTAACGGGAAATTATACTGTTGCTGTATAAATTATTGCATTTCTATAAAGTAGCATGAGTAAAAGAGAACATGACGATAAACAGGGCGAAAACAGAAGTTAAAACGATACTCCTGAAAAGTATAAGACGAGTAAAACAATTCCCATGTTAATCAATGGAAAGTGCATACCAAGATGGCGGGGGTGATCTGCAGCCTTAAGTAAAAGAAATCATTTTTACGATGACGGATAACAGTGACGGTTAATCGAGGTTCCACTGTATTTTAAGAACAACACGGAACCTCTGAGAAAAATATCTTCGAAACGTTTTGTGCTGCAATAACGGTTCTTGGCCTTGAAGAAATAGAAAAAGAATTTGTAGACATGACCAGGACTCGAGCCTCTGACCTTTCGCACGGCAAGTGAACACTCTTCTATGATTTCACGAGGGCTCTACGGAAAGAATTGTGATTCTAGCAGAAAGCGTTTAGAAGATATCTTTTCTCAGAAATTTTACACTTTGTCCAGTTAGTGAAAAATCTATAAGGCTTCAACAGTTAAAATTTACATGTTCCTCGTGACTTTTGAACCCCTTTAAAAGGAATCTGGTCTCAGAAGTAAGAGTATCAGGTTCGGGTACCTTTGCTTGTGAGCGCACCGTTGCAACACTTTCTACTTTTAGTTTTAGTATAATACACGTCGTGGCAAATACAAAACATCAGGATTGGGCAACGCTTTCCTCTTTTATGTCATAGGATCACTTGCGTCAAATTCAAGAGAAAAAAAGTGGCTCTACCACATGCTGTGTTCTTTAGTTCATAGTTTCTTCTTTCGCTGTTGGGCATCAGAGTGGAACACAAGGAACATACATCTATGATTTTTATTTATATAAATTCCAGTTGGGAAATCTGCAAAACTAGTGGCTAGCATTATAATTCAGCTTGTAGGAAAGTTATGGATACTGAATACACCATGTGTTGCTGATGTGTGGAATTTCACACAGGTGGATTCAACGTTGAAAACTCAAGAGAGCTTCAGCAGTTCTAGATGAGTTCCTCAAGAATATCTTAGTAGTAGACCCTCAGAAAAGCTTCATGTGATAGCTCCTCAAGATTATCCAAATTTGCAGTGTTTTAGTGCCTCACAACTGTGAAAAAGTACTACTTGAGAAGTTAATACGGCTCGAAGTAAGTTCCAGCGATAGAAGAGTTGGATAAGTATAGTCCATTGTTACCTCTGATAAACAATAAGTGAACAGCACAGAGATTGGGAGACAGTGATCATGCAGGACTCTACAATACCACATTTACATCCACTAAACCTTTTGTTCCTTGTGCTGAAGTCTACAGCTCTTCCTCCAAAGAGGCAAGACTATCGATGCAGACCGTTCTGGTGCTCGAACGAGACAAGTGAACAAAGAACTTGTCAGGGGCAGCAACTATAGACGATCTCATCATTTCGCACGATTACACCCTCTGAGATGTACCAGGAAAGGGCACTCCGTGATTGGGAGAATGAAACCTTTACTAATCCTCCATAGTTACCTGACTGATTTCTTTCGCTTTCTGGGCATTTTTTCGGGAATATAACAGGTTCCAAAGTGATAAAGGACATGTAAACAAATTCTTGGTATCGGAGCAAGGCGAATTTTCTCATCGCAGAATCTAGGCTGGCTTTGACAGATCAGATGGTAGAGCTATGATAGATACACAGCGAGACTTCCCTCACTATGTTGATACATAGCTATTGATATGGAATGCCTTCTCATTTATTTTTGTGCAGAAAAGACGAGTTATGTATTTTTCACATGTTGCGGAGTTGGTTTTTCTTTTCTGAAGAGATCGGAAGACAGTTTTGATCCCGGTGCTGTGATTTTTACCTCCCATAGTCTATAGCAGCGTTTCTCAACCTGTGAACAATAAGACAAGTGACCTGCAGGTGAACTTTAAAATAAATCAGTTAAAATGATCCATATGAAATATCTGCTAAATTAACACTTCACTCATCAGTCAAGAAGACAGTCACTTTCAGATGATCACCGAATGAGTTTGATAAGTGGTTAGGGCAGTAGACTTGTGTTCGGAGGTCACGGATACAAACCCCTAGGTTAGCCATCGTGACAGCGTTTTCCGTAGTTTATCCTCAGTCATTTCAGGCAAATGCTGGGATGATGTCTTTATGATAGGCCAGGGACGCTCCGTTCAGATTCCTAGGTTGTTCATTCATTCTTCCATACTCATCTGTGCACGTTCGCAGTCGCGACCACGAACTCCTCGAAGCAGAGAGTCGCCGCGGCAATTAGAAGCATAGAAAGACGAGTAATAAAATATGGTTGAAGGGATCAGGAATATGGTTGTACTTCCTGCCTGCTCATTTTAACAAACTTCAGAGCAGAGAACCGCCAAGGCTTGTAATAAACGAGGGCTCAAATGAACAATATGGTGGTTGTTTCCCTCGCTGTCCGCGAATAACCCAAGAGGTTGAAATGCAACGTTCCCCTGGCTGTGTTGTCTGACTCGAAGCAAACATGAGTTGTCCATATTTCAGGTAACTGGTTGACTGGTATTTACGGTTATTATTTGCGTGGAAGTGTTCAGTATCCCTTGTGAAACGCAAGTTTTATTGTTTGTAAATGAACGCAATTCTGATTTTGCATCACTTCTTGTGGACGAAGTTTGGTTAACAACATTATCCTCCCTTTCGGACATTTTTACAAAATTAAATGAGCTAAATCTCTCCCTGCAGGGAGGATCTCTAACTGTTCTTGAGGTCTGCGACAGAATAAAAGCGTTCGAGGAAAAACTGCTGTTGTGGATTGGTTATGTAAAGGACAGAGTATTTGCACCTTTTCCAACACTGGAATCCTTTTTGATGGAAAATGACATTATTGTTAATTCTAAATTTTTGAAAGAGGTTTATGACCATTTTGAAACTCTGAAACAGAAATTTGAAACCTATTTTCCAAATATTTTTTATGACAAGTTTCTCTGGATTCGCAATCCATTTCATTCTGGCACTCACGAGAACAATCTTTCGTTATCAAAAAAAATAAAAGTTAATTGAGCTTCCTAATGACAGTGGACTCAAAATGCAATTCAGAGATCTAAGTTTGGCTTGATTTTGGATATCCCCTCCAGTGCGAAATGAGTACCCCGAACTGTCCGAAGATGCATTGAAAATTGTGATGCAATTTTCCACAACTTATCTTTGTGAGAAAGGATTTTCATCGCTCATTGAAATAAAAACAAAATACAGAAATCGTCTTAGTGTTAGTGCCGATCTTCGTCTAAAGTTGACCAATATTCAGCCAAACATCCAGCAGTTATGCAAGGACCGAGAGGCTCAACCATCTCATTAAATGTTAGTACTATCATACAGCTTGTAACTAACCTTTATTTTGGGAAAAAATGAAATTTGCTCAATTGTGATAAACTTTTAGTTGTTTACTTATAATTTAATTAATAATGTTTGTATCTACATTCAAAACAGTTTTGTTTACGTTAATTAAGCAGTAAATAGCACAGTACGTATCAACGGTTGGTATTCTGTGAATATGTAACAAATAGTTGAGTGGTCACATCCTTTGTCTGAGAGTGAAAGCTAAAGTTGAACGTAAGTGTAAGGCCCAAGTTGTAACGTGATCGTGGGGATGAATGAGGGTAGGTATATGTTGAAATATGAGGGTGAAGTCCATGTTCAAACTTGATGGTGAGGTTGAATAGGGGTGAGGTTCAAGTTGAAATATGAGTAAGTCTATGCATGACTCTGAGTGTGAGGTTCAGATTGATACATGAGGATGAGGAAGAAATTGAATTTTGAAGGTGAAGTGAGGTACTTCTACAAACTTTTAGAAAGGTCATTCATTTCAATTACCGCCCCCTATTGTTATTACTTAAGAAGTTTTCTCTATAATATCTTGCTGTGTACGAATACAGTGAATCAAAGTCGATCATAAAACAAAAGAAACGAACTTGTTAAAATCAGAAGAACTCTTATCAGTTTCATCATAAAACACAAAAGACTATTTACGTAGGTGAGAATCTCATTCACCTGCCTTGCATCCCGCCTGTTCTATATTCTTTTCGATCCCCTCCCCCAAACTCTTTCCATACCATAGCCTTTGTATATTTCATTATGACCTTCGATAATGTTCACTTATCTTCTATTTATTCTTTTTCCTTCCTTCTTGCTAACTGCCAATCAGAAGCTCAGATCTTATGTTATAATAGCCCAGCAGCATGTTTCATTACGAAGCCACTCCCTGTATTTCATCTTTCAAGATCAAATCTTCTCAATATCAATGTTGCCAGATGTTTAGGTTTCTGGATTATATTTTCGCTCATAAGAAAAATATGTTTCAGGTATCTCATTATATCAAGTAGTTTTTAACTTTGGTGTCGAAATATTATACAACGCACCATATACTGAAAGTTAAATGTATCTAAAATTGTCTCTGAGATGCAGGATGTTAGAATTGCTAGATGTGGTCAAACATCTTTCATGATGTACGTAATTGCGTCACGAAATGTTATTGCGAACGTAATTTCCAGTACGGGCTGATTTTCATGAAAGCTCGCGTTGCTTGCTTTCCTTGCAATTTGGGTGAGTAGCCAATTGAAACATGTTTTATTGTAAGGTAAGTCAGTGTAACACGTGTATCAATTGGCGATTCCCCCAATCGCAAGCAACGCAAACTTTCATGAAAGTCAGCCCTAATTTATTTCTCAGTGCATCAAATAATGCATTTAATACATAACAAATATGCAGGAAAATCATTGGTCTAAGAAACAAATTTTATGCATAATTTGTGATTCAAATTATCTATTTGCATGCATTATTTGTAATTTTTCTTCTTTGTCATGTTACACAGAAACTGAGCTTGGATTTAAATGAAATGATCGTGCCAGTGCAACCTTTGGGTCCTCGAACCGGTGCCGGTCTGTTTAAATTTTCTGCTGGTCCACAAAACTGTTATAATGTAAAAAAAAAAAAGTCATTACTAGACAAAATCGAGGCTGGATAAGAATGTCCAAACTTTACTTATTGCTTGTCTAGAATTTTCCGAATATTTGTTCAGCTGACACTGTGCTTTAGTAATATTCTGCTCCCTCGCTGAGGATAAGATGAACTCATTGCATGTGGCTGGATGATGCAATTTTTACAGCTCGCTTATTTTCATCCAGCAATCAGAATAAAATAATATTTTATTAGGTCCTTTCATAGCAAGGCTATAGCAAAAGAGCCTTCTGTTCCCGCTCATGGTGTCCGTCCATCCGTGCCAAGCTGCGAATAATGCTTTCGTAACTAAAATGCTATCAAGGGACCGGAGCCTTTGCGATTCTTAGTAGAATCGCAGCTCTAACTTATTTAATTATAAGGAGGCTGTCCGATTTGAACAAATATAATTAACACAAATATAATAATTATATTATTATGGCTTTGCTGTATATCTGACTGTATATTTATTATAAATTGAGCAAAGCCATTGTTCTTTTTTATCTAATTTCAAATTAAAAGAAAAGAAATAGATATTATTGTTGTGCTATGAAGATATATTTTAAAAATGAAAACTTATATAAACTATGAAATTGTGCAAGTTTTACTTTTACTTTTACAAAGTGAAGGTGTGCTACTTTTACAAAATCAGTCTTTTAAATATTTGTTAATTAACATTTTTTTTTTCAAAATAACATTGTGTAAGTTCAAGTAAAATGCTCTCATGAAATTCTACATTATTATTATTATATGGCCAGAATTTATGAGACCATAATTTGTGAATACATGCAGTTCAACTTGAAACTAAAATTAGATGATAGACAACATGTTTTTTTCTAAAGGCAAATCGGTTACAACTAATCTGTGTTATAAAAAAATATATACAAGAGCGCATTGCCACTAGATCCCAATTTTATTTAATATATATATATAT
>JAGDQP010041595.1:0-16840 GCA_022664845.1 Lepisma saccharinum | reverse complement strand
TATTGCACTTTTATTAGTTTCGCTTTCAAAATTCGGAATTAGTGTGTCAAATTGTCGAAATATGCATTGTTTTGGAACTACAGCGTGCCGAAAGCGTGGTAAAATGATTCTTAGAGTTTCATATTTCTAACACCACGAACAGTAGAGCTGATGCGGCGTGGTACTCTCAACGATTTTAAACCTTTCCTATTTGGAAATGTATATTTAAAACTTCCGCAATGGGCGCGCAAGGGATTGCCAAAGGAAGTAGGGGATTCCGGAATACTTCTGAAGGTAGGTCGAAATGAGCATGAGTTAAAAGACTTCCCGTGAAACTTTGGTAAACTTTATTTTTATATGGGCCAGTCTAGTAACTTTAGACTCCGGCCCGTCACGATTCGCCTTTAGTTGTTAGAATCCACAACCATGCCCCTGCCGGAACTCGAACCCGCGACCTTCGAGCCGATGTCCTACCGCCGCAGACCGCTCGGCCACCCGGCAGGCAAAAACTTCCCGTGTAAGGCGGCATACTTCATCCTCAGCATCCAATCGGACAATGATATTCTATCTCTTTGATAGCAAATCGATAAAATATTCGATGAAATTATGCAGTTCTTACTCCTGCTTGTTATGCAATGACGCATTTTAAAAAATTGTTCGGTGTATGGAATCTACTTGAGATATCGAGTTGGCTTAAACGAATTATTGTTTCCTGGTGAAAACATTCCGATTCATGCTCATTTCGACCAATCTTTACTTTAGAGAATTTCTGGGAATCCTGTAATTTCTTTGGGGAATCCCTTGCGCGCCCATTGTGGAATTTTGACATGCATTTTGGGATAGTGCAGATTTAGTCTTTGACGGGACCATGCCACATCAGCTCTACTTTTTGTGATGTTAGATATATGAAGCTCTGAACTTCATTTTCCCACGCTTTCGGGACTCTTTAAGTTTCGAAAATAAACACATTTCGAAAATTTGTCGGAGGAACTTTCGTCTTGTTTTGATGTGAGGAATCACCTCCAGAAGTTTGTCGGTGTAATTTTAAAAGACTCTGTATTTGATATCTAATTTCATATCCAGATCTTTGAATCTCCCCCGAATCCGTGAAAATCCTAAGAAATATTCGGGATACATGCGTGAAAGGGCATATCTTATACTGTAATTAGACTTCATCTTCTGGATGTTTGTAAATATTTTCATACATTCATCCAAACTCAAATATACTGCGACTTGCTTTGTTTTCCTTCAGACAATTTTCTTTAACTCTTTCAAATTTTATAACAGTATCTTTGGCATTATTCACAGCTTCCACTAAGTGAAGCTGAAGGTGTTTCTTTTGTAAGAATATGTACAACGGTTAATCGTAGAAAAAATACTAATTTAATCGAACAAAAATAACGAATATATTATAAATGCATTAAATTCATTACATGCCTTCAATGTGAGCTTGTGAAGTTATTCAATAAAGAAATATGGATAATTGCTTCGAACACAAATTGGGTTAATTCTGTAAAATCGTGGATTGCGATATACTTTTATATCCGTCTTTTCACACTTCATAATTCTTCATATAAGTGAAACATTTGCACTCTCCATAATCCCACAAAAATGCGCTTTCCGTAAGCGGACATAAAATATAAGTGTTCATTGATCCTAAATAATTCAATATCAATCGAATATGATTGGTCTTAAATACTCCCACATTGAGTGAGTGTGTTGCAGAAGGGTACTATTACAGTATGTGTTCAATATATATACAGGGTAAGTCAAAATGATGTACCCGATTTCATAAATTTATTTTGTGAAATATAATGAACATATCTGAATGTAATACATGTGGTAAGAAGGGTAACTCTCAAAGTTTTTTTCAGTCACATCACAAGTGCTCTATGTGAGCACCTCGCGTAACACGACACACATCAAGCCGATAGTCTATCTCCTGCCAAACCTTGTGTAGTGTGTCACGGTCAATCTCTGCAATGGCTGCTGTGATGCGGGCGCGAAGGTCACCCAATGTTGTTGGAAGTGGTGGTACGTAAACACGATCCTTTATGAAACCCCACAAAAAGAAATCACACGGGGTCAGATCGGGGGAACGATTTGGCCAACGAATGAGAACTCGATCCTCCTGAGATGCACGGCCTATCCAGCGCTGTGGCAATGCCTCATTGAGATGATCCCGAACGCTGCCATGGTAATGCGGAGGGGCACCATCCAATTGAAGAATGAAATCTGCACTATCCTCTTCGAGCTGTGGAAGGAGCCATTGTTGCAGCATATCAAGAAAAACATGTCCTGTCACAGTAGGTTCAAGGAAGAAAAAGGGCCCATAAATCTTTTCAGGGGAAATGGCACAAAACACATTCACCTTGGGTGAATCGCGTTGGTGTTCCACAACTGCGTGGGGATTATCAGTTCCCCAGATCCTTACGTTGTGTCTATTCACATTCCCAGAAAGGTGAAACACCGCTTCATCACTGTAACGTAACCTTTCGGCGAACCCATCCTCTTCCATTAACGGGAGAAAATCAGCACAGAAAGACGCTCGAGCAGCATAATCAGTGTCTCTTAAGGCTTGTAGCAGTTGCAAGCGATAGGATTTCATTTGTAAACGTTTCCGCGGAATTCGCCATACAGTTTTCTGTGGCATTTCAAGTTCCCTCGCTGCCCGGTAGGTAGACTTCTGTGGACTCCGCACAAAACTGGCGCGAACACGTTCCACTGTCTCTTCCTCAGCTGAAGGACGGCCAGTCGATTTTCGCTTACAGATGCAGCCCGTATCTCTGAATTTTTCATACCACGTACGAATGTTTTTTCCAGTAGGTGGGTCTCTGCCATACTTGGTACGGAAATGCCGTTGAACACTCATCACAGAGTTGTTTACATGGTAATCCAGCACACAGAACGATTTCTGCTCTCCAGTCAGCGCCATTTTTGTTAACTGCTTCCAGCGCCGCGTAGCGGTAGACAATGCAACCACGCGGGACATAAACTAAACTCAACTAAACTTTGAACTTTTGCCTTTCCTTGCGCGTAGCTCACATTAAGATATGTTCATTATATTTCACAAAATACATTTATGAAATCGGGTCCATCATTTTGACTTACCCTGTATATATAATTTCCCAGCAAACTGTTACTTCCATCATATTCTTATTAAATTAGATCTCGGAATTAACACCAAAATATGTATCAGATTTGACAAATCGTTTGCGCTAAATCCCGACATTGTTTCTTCAAAATTTTTCTGCCAACAGCACGTTAGGGGAAGATCTGCCAGATTGTTACTGAGTCAGTGCTTAAACTGCTTTTTAAGAAATCATACTCATCATTGACGTAGTTAACAACAAAATTTTCCCATCTAGGTGATGTTAAGAGTTTTATCCGCTAATGCAGAAAATCATTCAGCTGCAATTAGTCAGGCAAAAAATTCCTTAATTGAAACCTCGCAAATTTCAATAATTGATTTTAATGGTTAGACTCTTCTCCCCTTATAGCCGACCGAGGTAATCGTGTGGTCTGAGGCGTTAGGCCAGCGTCTCCAAAGTTGCGGGTTCGAATTCTACCTGGGCTATGGATGTTTGTGAAATTTAACAAGCGTTACTCTCGTATAATCGTGACAGGTCGAAGTCAAAAGTTACTAACATTGCCCATAGAAAACAAAGTTAACCAAAATTTTATCTTCTCCCTTATGATCTGAGAAATCACATTAGATCTTACAACCGAAACTTTCCAATGTGTAATTTTAATTTATAATTCATATGTAATGTAACGAGGTCGCCTGTTAAGTAACTGCTTCAATTTCTCCGTTCTACCCTCGTTGGGACTATCAGTACAGGAATTACTACATTCTTCATTACTGTCTAGAAATCGTCTTTTTTCTTTCTTTTTTTTTACCGGCGTTATCGATATTATTGTCAAAGAATTTTTATATTACTGGTTTTCCTAATGGTTATTTACCACATCTATCTAAATGGGAAACTACAACGCAGAATGTACAATAGGACCCTTGTCTGTTCATGAATAAACTTACAATTATATCGGGAGTCGGGACGGTCGTAAGCTATAGTGCTGTTGCCGCCCTTAAAATTAATTTTATATTTTAACTAACAATTATGTGTTGCCAAACATAACTTCATTCTTTTCTTGTTAAAATACTCTCCTTTCAAGTTCATAAAGTTGGAGTCAGGGGGGGGATATATCCCCCATATCCCCCCCCTTACCTACGCCACTGCACTCAATTCTGAAATTACTCGTAGCATTTATTTAAAACCAATTGTACCCATTATTTCATTCAGAACGGAGCCCTCTGGAACCAAACGATTGAAGATGATTGAAGGTATTTTTTTAACTTTATCTGTCTGTATAGAGGATTTGCATATTGATTAAGGGAAATCATTTGATGCAATGGATCAACTGTAGCTATTCGAAAAAAAATATCAACTTATGGTTTGTTACCTATATTTCGCTCATGGTTCAAATTTCTCTTTCAATGTTAAGATTAATCAATTCTACCTAAAGCAAGTTAAATGTTTAAAGGCATTCCTCAAGGTTCAGTTCTGGGACCTTTATAGTTTACTGTATTTATTAGTAATCTGATCAGTAATATCGATACTGTTGAAACTCTATTGTATGAACATGCAAAATTATCGTTGGAAAATTATGTAAATTATGTCATAAAAGAAGAAAATATGGCCATGGGTAGTATATTGAGCGATTCTGTTGGTTTAAAAATATTAACTTTGGTGAAGCATTGATTAGGCCTAAAGTAGAATATCCCTTAGAAATTTGGTCTATAATATCTCTAAAGGAAGGCATAAAAAATAGAAAAAAAAGTAAGAAAAAGACCCAACAAATCTAACACAAAGAAGAGAACAAAATGAAAGGTAATATAATAGTTTTCAAAATCCATGTGCTTTGAGTCAGATTTCTGGATGAAGAGGAAGAGATATTCTTTGAACAGAAGATGAGATTATAAATTCTTTTTTAAAGTTTGAAAAAAGAAGGTTTATATTTAATTCTTTTATAAATGTTATGGCTATAGATGTATTCTATAATGTAGTTTTGTGAATTGGAACAATGAGTTGTGTTTTTTATATATTGAGTGTGATTCCTTGTTTATTTGTATATATGGTCGAAAGTGTATGTTCCCATTTTTTTTTTGTAGAACAAATTGCAATTATGATTATTTGCAGGTGCTATATAATTTTCTTCCTGCAATGAACGAACGAATATACACTGTTAAAAATACTAAGTCATTTTACACTTTACACTATATAAATATATATTTTTGCTGTAACCATTGAATTGTACGTATCAATACTGGAGTGGTCGATTAGCATCTAAAAAGAGGCCACAGCAAACATTTAACCTTTATCGTCCACTTCCAGTCTAATCCAATATGGACAAAATGTTCACCTCTCAGTTTTTTCTGCTGTGTGACTGGTTTGTTTATTTTTCACGTATCGAACTGAGCATATAAAAGTACACGCTGTATATAATATTAATGTTTTTAGCAAGAATTAAGACAAATAAATAAAGACCGTTCATCGATAACAAGCATAAAAAAAAATTAGAACCGAAAATTTGGTCCTTATTGGTTCAGACAGGACGTGGACAATCGATTGGCTTCATGTATTCATTGCATTCTTAATAGCATCGATCAGTCCACTATCGCTTTTAGATACAGGTCAATATTCGTTACTAACCTCTGTTCATCTACCGGGCAAATATCAACTTCTTTCTTCCGCTCGCAATCAACACAAAGGTTGCCAGGTTCTATTGGTTTGAAAACCCTCTCAGATTGCGGTATTTGCTCCATAACCTTTTCCAGTCCCTTTTCCGCTGAATGTACACACGGTATTTTGGAATTTATTGTTTCCATGTCAGCTAGAATAACAAAATAAATATTAGAGTATTAGTAAAATATTTATTATATGCAGCTGAGAACATGCCAGAGTATTTTTAATTGCTGTGTTGTTACAATCAGTGCTTAAATTGACATCTTCACTGCGGGGTGGGGGATATTGTTTTTGTTTCGATAAATGATAGGCATTTGCCGAAATGTGAATATTATATAAATACAGGGTGATCCAAAGGAAACTTCCCATCACGTTAATTTAGTAACCAATTGATTTTCAGAAGAAATACACACACACGTGACTATTAATTTCAGAGGGAATATACCATCGTGGACAAGCATTGCATGCTGTCACATTTTATTGTGGTCTAGTGGCAAAAAGAGACGTTTTCTTAAATGTCAACATGGGTCAAGTAACACATCATGTCAATGGTCTGTAGGTTCTATTTACAAAAGCATGTGATCATTTACTAGTTTCTTTGAAAACTTTGCGGGAAATAGCGTTTGCAACTCTCAAATATTATAAAGTGAAACTTGGTAGGTAAGGGAATATTTAACACTCATTAGTATAAAAGAACTCCTGGAAACATCACTGTGTTAAATTTAAACGTGCTATCTTCATGTTTTGTGATCCAATAGCACCCAGTCCCTGTGATGAATTCGTTAATGCCGCGAATTTTAGATCAGCATTGCGCGTTGGGAAGGGGAAGCACGTGTGTTAGAACTCCGCTGCCAAGTATGGTGACTGAAAATGTCCAGAGTATCTATCAATTTCACGAGTCGAATATTGAGTTGGTACCATAACTAAAGCCCTGCCCGCTAACTTACAATCCTTCTGAAAATCAATTGTTTACGAAATTAACGTGATGGAAAGTTTCCTTAGGGCCGCCCTGTATTTATATAATATTCACATTTCAACACGTCAATTTCATCAATAACTTTAGTCCAACATTTTAATTATCTTCAGTGCAACCTTTTAAATAAAAGTGAATGAGAAATGCAACACTCCATAAAACACATATATATGGAGTGTTGCCTGCCCTTCAGGCTTCCGAAAATTTTGAAGTTTTGTAACTCATGTTCCGCGACACTCCAAAACATAGTACTACAGGAGTGTTCATTTGAACACATCATGAATGCAATTACGAATCAATATATCTACAGACGTAGCCTTCGTTCAAGGATTCCGCCAAGATTTTCAGTTTGGGGGTGTAAAGTCAAAATTGGGAGGGTTTAAGTGGAGTTTGGCTCGGTTTCTATCGACTTTTTTTTACTGTTAAATATTTAAAGTTTGGGGTAAGCTCGAGATTTTGGGAGGGTGACACCCCATCACAGAGGAGTTTGGCGGAGCCACTGTCTTCTTTCCTCTTAAGATACTAATTTAAAATGTTCGTGGGAACTAGCCACCTAGTAACAATTAAACAATGTTGTAGCCATTTTTATACTTTACAGGCCGTGTAGAACATTTTACAGAACTAGGCCGAGAGTTCTAAGTCCCTCTGCTGTTTTGAACATAGATCTTTCTGTCTTCTTCTTGAAGAACACTGAGAATTAGATTGTCCTAAACATCGGAGAAAAAAGACACTTTCTACACGACTCCTAAACCCATAAAAATGTCTACAGCGAATTCTTTACATTTCCATGTTACGATTAGTGTAAAAACGTTTCATGCTGTAAAGGATGAATTCTTACAAATCAATGTATCTATAGAGGTTGTCTTTGTTTCCCTGGGGAAATCAGTTTAAAATATTAAATGATTTTGTCTTCGCTTCGTTTGTGCGCGGGTTGTTGCTCCACGAAAATAAAAAATAAATAAATGAAATGTATCTTACGTCATTGTTGTTCTTAATTTAGTTTTCACACTACTTAATTCGTCGGTTCGATTCCAGCTCATGACATGTGGACTTTATGGTGGAGCAAACACCGTGTGCGTGGGTTTTCTCGGGGTACTCCCGTTTCCTCCCACTTTCTTCATTCCACCAATTCATCCTATCATCATCATGCAGACGACCTCAGCCAAAGTTGCTTAAAGGTCTTAAAATAAATTTCAAAATTTCAACAATGCTTAATTTTGAAAATGCTTTTTGAGAAGAGCATCTTGTTACAGGAATAGTCAGAAATAGTTTTACAATATTAGCAGTACATTTGATCAAATCTTCAAACCTACATTTTTGAAGATGTTCCAAGAATAACCTTACATCCTTGAAATTTTTTAATTGAGATTCATGTCTAACCAAGTTAGATTCTATTTCTAGAGATGGAAGACTAAGTTTTTTTTTTAAAAAAATAGAAAGAGTCTCAATTTCTTCTCTATCTGCTGATGGTATAACTAACTTGATAATATCTGTAGCTTCCTGCGAAAATCTTTCACTGAGTCTGCGTAGCAAACAGTACACGAGATAGAAAAAAATAACACGCATTTCCTTTTCTTTGGAAAAAAAAAAATGCGCTGATTCCACGTTGTCAATTGTCATCTAGCAGCCTTTTGTTTACCCTCTTAGTATTTCCATGTCCCTCTTTTTGCACATCTCTTCTATTTCTGAACACAAGTCTTGAAAATACTCCTCAACATGCATTTCTTTCAACGCAGACTTCAATATGGAAACCGATTTGATGATGTCATCAAATCCTGGATTTCGACTTGCAAACAATGTGCTTCATTTGTGAAAGAGGATGCATTATTTGCATTGATGAAATGAGACTGTGGAAAGAAAAGGGGGAGGCTTTCATCCAGCAGTGGGAAGGGTACAGGATACGACTTTAGGAATTGTTACAATTTCGGGAGAGACGCCCTTTCTTCCCCTTTACAAGGGACTGATTATTGCATGTCCCATTCTATACTGTTTTCTACTTTAAATTTTTACATTGAATTGGAAGTCAGCTGCCCGCTCCCCCCCCCCCCTCCTGCCGGGCGCACGCCTATGGTTATAAGTGATACTGGCAGATTGATTTTCCAAATAGATGAAAAGTGTTCAGTGTTGTTAGGTTCCCGTCGAAATATTTCCCTCAAAATGCTGAAAATTTTCCCCATTTTTGTACAAAATTTCCCGGGAAATTAATGTAAAATTTAAAGAAAATGTGCCAGAAAGATTCAACAAAATTTCCCGTTTTTTCGCCTTTCACCTTTTTTATAGCCCAGATTTCCCCTTTTTCAGGAAAATTTCCCTCCATCTGACAACACTGTTGTGAGCCGGCCAGTGGCGGATCTAGGGGGGGGGGGGGCAAAAGGGAGCAAGCGCCCCGGACGGCACATTTAGAGGGCGGCAAATAGCTATAAATTTAAAAATAGCTCCTAGGAAGTAAAATCGCCTATTAAATTAAAATACTTATGAAATATAAACTGTGAAAGCATAAATCATAAACCAGATGTATGAAAGTAAACCCTAAATGTGCTCAAAATATCAATACCGGCGGGCTAAGACATTTTTTTAATGTTATTCCATACAAGCTACCTTCATCTCTAAAATTCAAAACCGCGTGTCAAGCCACATAGCCAGATCTACTGCCTTACTGGAGAGTAATAGCACACGCCGATAGTAAAGACGGTCGTAAGACAACGTTTAAAATGGCGACGTCGTATTGGGGATAATGAAAAGAAAAGAACCAAACCTGACCTTCCTAACCTCCATTAATCGTTCTTAACACACTTATTATAATAGATAAAATAAAAGAATAAAAATGTTTTTGATAGGAAAAGGGAAGAACAATAGAATTTGGCATATTACAATTACGACCGTTTTTACTATTATGATCCGACGCTAGTAATAGTGATGCCACGGCGGGCTCCAGAGAAGATAACAAAAGTACATTACGTGATGCGAGACAATGTTGTTGCCCACGCGTCGGCCGGTCGTGGATTTTCTTTTAAAAAAGAAAGAACTGTTTTCTATTCTCCTACCTCACACGAAAACCATGAAATATCAGCGTCTCAAAATGTTGACCTTGGACTATATTTTAAGCTCCAGATAGTTCATGGCACGTGATTTAATCTACAAGGTAAAAGGAATTTGTATTCGTTGCTTCATGTCTCCTAAATTGTCAGACTGTAGCAGTAAAAGTAGGAAAAATAACAGTTTTAACTTTAATAGGTTTTACTTACTTGAAAAAACAGCAAGAACTGTTTTAATTTTAAACTGAAATTTTATCCCGGGAAGTAGATAAAAATAGAAGAATATGATTCTTCACTCATGTTAATTCTTTCTCGTCAATGCTCCATGTACAAATTAAGGCTCGTAAACAAGTAGCGTACAACTACTCAGGAACGAAGAAAATGACCAAAACTGACCAAAAAATAACTTATAATTCCAATAAATGATATATACAACCCATAAAGGCAAAAAATGCCCTAACAAATTTTGCTTAAAAGTTTCAGTACGACATGAAACATAAATACTACATGTTATGCGTTTCTGATTTACCAGAAAAAAGATGCAATTTCATCAAAATCCTAGCCCTATTTATAACATGGACTTGAGCTAAAAGTGGAGATCTGAAGCTAAACAATCACAAGATTATTGGCCAAGGAGGAGGAGGAGAAACATTATTGTGTTTCCCTTCAATTCCTACAACGGAAGTATATTTAGAGAAAATGCTACGTTGCACTGGAAACTAATTTAACCAAGTTACAATGTAAAACAAACTTTTTAAAAATGAAAAACAAAAGGAACAGGATTTTTAAAAATCTTACCAACCACGATAGAATATCATCGTTTCCTCCCATCCGAGGTACGTGACCTTCCTATCTTGGGTGTCGTGATTTAATTATTCTTACAACATCGTGTGAGTTATACAGTCCGTGGAGTTCTTGACTCTGCACTCTCCTCCATTCTACCGTCATCTCGTTCCGTATATTTTTCTTAAAACTCTATTTTCAAACACACTTAATTTATGTTCATCTGCTAGGGTCGTACTTAAACTTTCACAACCGTAAAGTATTACCGGCAGAATAATCGTTCTGTATAAAGTAGGGTCCTTTGGTGAACTCATGTTTAGCTCAAAACCACGAACATCTGGAGAAAACTTCCTGCAGTTTTTGCGGTTTGCTACCCAAACGTTGCTACTTCTTTCTTCAGTATTCTTGCATTCATTTCCTTTTTCTTCCTTCTTTTATCTTTTTTTTTCTCTCTCCCTCTCGCTCTCTGAGGTCACACAAGTAGATAAGCATTCAAGGGAAGGAATCCGCTGTTGGCCTCTGCTTCGAGAAAGTGGCAACGCCAAAGAAAATTTCTTGGCTTATTCTATCTGGCGGTGGGTATCAATGTTTGTTTAACCACCAAATGATAGGAAACCGGCTGCTGGATCGAAGGTTTCCAAGAGATGAGCTCCACTATAGTTTCAATTTCAACTTCTTTGATATTAATCGCATGGTTAGGAGTTTCTGTACTAAATAGAAACGCGTGTTACCCATGTTAAGTGACTTTTATTCCTTCGCGAACCTCGTATTGGCTTGATACATATGATCCGAAGTATTTAAATTAATTTACTTTGCCTATCATCTCATTCTTAATTATGTATCTATTGCAAACATTCTATCTGTTTCGGCTTGTTATCACGTATTCAGTGGTACCAATTTTTTGGAACCACTAAAGAAAGCATGTCATGACTGTTGTTGAATTGAATTTATTATGACCTTTAGGCATGTATGGCTAAGGAGGGTACAGGAATGGATGCGGAAAGGAGTCGAACAGGGCCTAAGTTGAGGATACTATTTGCTTGATGTGACTAAAGAAAAAGCATGGAAATCCTGAATCAGGATGGTTGACTGCTGGTATCAAGCCAGGACTGCGAAACCAACACTTTTAACTATCGTATTAATTTCTTTGTCATGAAGTGAACGAATTAACTCAATATGTTATCGTGATATATAATTTAAACGTAAACAGATTAAGTTTACATTTTGGTTAGTTTCGATTTGACCAACCTGTTCCAAAAACAGCGTCCGACGTATACTATAGAAAATCTATATTTATATCACTGCCGTCAACGTGTTGTTCTCCTTTGGAACAGGTCAGAGGGGTCAATTCCGGACAACAGTGAACACTTTTGAATTCCCAAATTCCATTGCAGGATGACATAAGTGGTAGGAATTTGCGGGAACCAAAGATCCATGTATAACTCAGCGAGCACTACATGGGGAAATCTGAGAGACGGCAGCACTCCTGGTGTTAGGGGAACGTAATACCAAAGAAAATTGATATTCAGTATTTCGCGTCGACATTTAAATGCACAAGGAGTCAATCAGTCCTTACCTGTTAAGTTTCAGTTATGTTTCAATGAATGCATCAACCTGTATATTTTTCCTCCACCTGCATGCGTGTCCGAGGTTGCTAATTCCTCTGTCGCGAGAAGCATTGTGATAGCATGACTTGCCCTGACTGGTTGCGGTTGTCGCTAGCTAGCTGGCGGTTTCCAATCCTGGTATAACATTGATTTCTCTAAACAGATACTCTTTGTTACATTCCCAGTTGTCGTCATATACCATTCAGCCATTGGGAACAGGTAATTGTCATTGTCTGATATCAACTTATTTCTCAATTTTGATGGTAGAAATAACATATGTAAATATTATTGGTATTCTAATAATTCAAATTAATGTGAATTTTAAACTTTTAACAAAAATAGTTTTTTAAAAATCAATTACATATTTTATTATTAACTCATAAAAAAAACTCAATTTGAGGAACAGTACTGTATTCACAGCAATATTTATTATGGTATGTCAAACAAACTTTCTGTAGTGCAGGAGGATTATTTCAACACCTGTGTCCAGTGTTGTCAGGTTCCCGTTGCAATAATTCCCTCAAAATACTGAAACTTTTCACGATTTTTGTAAAAAAAAAAAAAATCCAGGATGGTAAGTTTTCATTAAAAAAAAATGAAAATTAAAGCAAAACATGTCAAAAATATTCAACAAAATTTCCCTTTTTCCTTTCTTGTAGCTCAGATTTTCCCGTTTTCCGGTAAATTTCCCTCCACCTGACAACACTGCCTGTGTCTTTGTATTTACACGCTTTAACAGGAACAATTTATAGCACTCTTTTATCATTTTTATAAGCATACTACTTCCTGTCTAGGAAAAAAGACTTACCTGATATCATTTATAACATTTCCTTACACGTAATAGAGTAGAAAAATGTAGAATTATATTTCAATCTTCAACAAATACTTTAGGTAGTTTTAAAACACTTGTAGTTTAACATTTTGAAGTGAATAATTTATGTTTCCCCACTAAGAAGTCTATTCCCTAAATGTTCCACCACCCGTAGAGTAATTTCTATTGATACTAATTTGAACATTCGTCCCATTATTAACTGTTTTATTGACGATTGTTCGCTCAACCGTCATCTGGATCATTGTTATTATCCATTACGTTGTTTTATATTGGAAAATATTTTTTGAATGCTTTGAATAAGAAACATCAGTTCTTATTGTATGCCATTAACTTCAACACCAGTTGACTACACTGTTCATTGCTCTCTCACTCAAGTTGTAAGGACAACTAGATTGATGTCTAGATTCGGGATCATATTCTTTTTTTTTTTCTGATGATGAATTATCTCCACTAGTTTATGAAACTGTTTTGATTGACTGAATTGTTATTTTCGATCGAACTAAACCAGCTGGTGAGCATCTTACATCGACCTCCATTAATACGATACTGGACTGACTGCAGCCATTGAAAATTTCATGAATATGTGAAGCTAGGGAGCGGAGAGGAAAGTTAATCTCGTTGGTCCACTTCCAGTCTAAACCAATAAGGACCAAATTTTCGATTCCAACTCAGTTTTCTACGCTTGATATCGCTGTGTGGCCCGTTTTTTATTTATGTCTTAATTCTTGCAAAAAACATAAATATTATTTGCAGTATTTTCTATTGTATGCAGATTGCGGTATACTCTTACATGAATAACTCAGGAATTAAGACTTGAATCAAAAAACGGGCCACACAGCGATATCAAGCGTATAAAACTGAGTTAGAACTGAAAATTTGGTCCACATTGGATTAGACTGGAAGTGGACAAACGAGTTTAAATATTTGCTCTGGCGTCTATGTTTCAACACTAAGTAGTTACTCCAGTATAGTTTATGTAGAGCTCGATGGCTTCTTAAGGATAGAGGTTCCAGGTTTTGATAGGTTCCTGATAGTCATTGTGTTCTATGAACCTCTATGTGATGTAAATCTGTGACTACGCGCACAGAAAGTGAGCGTGCTAACCTTTCGTGCAACCCGCAGTTTGGGGTGGCTAGACGTTCTTCTTTTGCAAGGACAGTTCTGATTTTGAGCAGTCGATCCTTCCACCATCGCTATCTCAAGAAGGGCGTTAGTTTGTCCTTCGTTTTCTGCCTGTTTCTAAGAGTTATATAAATTATCCTTCATAATCCAATATTTTTAATCTTTGAGAAATAAATTCACCTAAATAATCTTTTGAAGACTGCATTTTCGATGGTTTTTCATATAATTCGATCCATATGTTTTGTTTACGATAAATCTTCAGTCTTATGACTTTAGCAGTTATTTTGTTAAATTATATCATAATTTGGAACAAATAGTCGGTATTTAATTTTATCCCGAACAAGATCAAGCCAGTTTTCATCAAACACCGAATTCTCGAAAATTCCTTTTAATATTGTCCTCCAAACGACGTCTAGGTCTTCCCAACGGGCTCTTTCCCTCCGCCTTCCCAATAAAAATGAAATATTATCTTCGTTTTCCCCACATTCGAACTACATGACCTCCCCATAACTGTCCCCATATTCTGATACAACCACAAGATGTGGATACATGGCTGAAGTGTCTCTGGAAAGATCGTGTCTATAGGCTAGCTCAGGTTTGATGTGACGAATCATGTCCCGCTATTATTTCAGGGACATCAAATGTGCTGTACCGTTGGCCGGTGACAAAAGTGTGAAACAGTTCCCCAAAGAGGAAGGTGATGGCGGAATTCAGTTAGCGACAAAGAGTTGGATGTGATTGATTTGTTTGTATGTTGTGCCTGTAAAAGTTTTATCAGGCATTTCTATTTCAGCTTTTCAAACACAATAAAACGAAGTATGGAATGTTTTATAAGGTAAGTTTTATTCCTCCGAGAGAGCACTCTTAGTCAGTATAAGACAAAGAATAAATAATATTGCGTATTGACTTCTGTTGCGTCACGAAGCAACCCCTATGAATGGTCTAAATACGGGCTACTTTGCCTATCTACATCTTCATTTTAAGAGTTTCCTTCTGTTGGAACACAGCACTTGGAATTTCAAAGCTAGTAAGTCCTTTTTATATTTCAGCAGTTCCTGTCATAATGGAAAAAGTCAGCAATCGAGGTAGAAAACGAGGAAGTCCTACTGTTATAACGGATAACCCATACTACGAAACAGTTGTGGCTTCCTTGGAAAAGCAGGAATCTAGTAACTGCAAGAAGATATGATCTATTAGTTAAGTTCAGCAAAGAGCTAAACAATTAAAAAATGGAATATGCCTGAACGGAAAAGAAAACAAGGAACTTTAGAATTCACAAGACAAGAATCAGATTCAGAAGAATCCAGGATGATGTTTTCTGATCCAGCTAGATCCTTGTGATGATGAAGATACGCCAGCTGCCCAAGAAAAGCCAGATGATGAAGATACGTATTGTATATTCTGCGGCAGGATATTCTCTGAACACACAGGAAGACCCATGGGTTATGTGCAACATGTGTTCGAGGTGAGCACATAAAGAATGCGCTGGTGCAGAAAAGGAGAAATATCTCGGGCTTTTGTAAATATACATTTATCATCACTATATCACTCTTGAACATTATTTTGAACGTTTAAAATTTATTCTTAATTATTTAAGGCAACTTTAAAAGGTAGCCCATATTTAGACCAATGTTTCAAAGTCAGGATTATGACGTCTCTTTAAAGTATGTATTTAAAATCATAGTCATGGGTTTCTAATCTAAATTTGCAACTACATTATAAAGTAAATATATCTCAGACATATTTGCAGTTGTTGTTCAGTACATCCCTTGGAACATTTTGGAGATATTCGAAAAATAAAAGTGGTAGCCCGTATATATATACGGACATATATATAGTGTTCGAAGCGGCAGAGAAACAGAGACGGTATGTTTTCCTAATACTTGCCTCGACATATCAAAAAGACGTGTGTTTCAGTGACGGTATGCTTTTAGCTCTCAAAAACCAGAGCTGGTATGCCATACCGGTGCATACCGCATCACTTCGACCACTTGTACACGAAAGCACTTGCCCATGTTGCTTGGCCCAACAATGGTTCCTCCATTTGTTTGTAGCTGTTCGTGTCTTTTGTCGTTCTTTCTTTTTCTTCTATTAGCGATCTTTGTAGAGCATCTATCGAATACTTTTTCCTCGTTTTTTTTTATTTTAAGAGATCTCCGTACCTATGCTGCGTGTGTGAGAGAAAGTTTTATAGTTTTCAAGATACTGGACAAATGATAACCAATAATTACATTTTGGAAAGCGGTCCCAATAATACTTGAGAATGTGTATCAAGTGAACTATGTGAGATTTGGGCGTTGTATATTTTAGCAGAGAAATTAGAATACCCGTAATTGCGTAGGCATATATTTGCTTGTCATTTTTCCAGCGTCTTCACACATATGAAAACTCTCACACACATAAGCAAAGTAGGTACGAAGGCCTCTTAACGCTTTTGGAGATAACTCCAGGTACCTTACAAGTCCCCAATTGTCCTCACGATGCTGGGTCAACACCGAATATATATATATATCTGCGTATCCTAGTCGGTAGCGCACTCGACTTTAGTGAGAGCGATCCCGGGTTCGATTCCCGGTGGGGGCTAAAAAATTTCGGTGTTGACCCACCCAGCACCGTGAGAACAATTTGGTAGCTGAATAAAAGACAGTGGCGATCACAGTTGAGAGCTCAGGCTCTCCTCCCCCAACCCGTCTGGTCAGCGTGGGAGCAGTAGACCACCTCCTCCTTCTGGGAGAGGCCTCATCCAGTAGTGGATTGAATATGGC
>JAGDQP010041594.1:0-13438 GCA_022664845.1 Lepisma saccharinum | reverse complement strand
TAAAATAAAGGATTTAAAGTTTCTCTACAACCTCTCGTACTTTCCATCTCTTCCTGTACACCCACTTCTCCTTCAAGTCCCATGCCCAAATAGAGGGCGTAACCCTTTTAGCGGGTCCTATTCTCCTCCACGGACTAGAAAAATATTACATCTTCAATACACATAGATGTTCAATATGTAAGCACACATTCCTAGACAATTTTCATAATCCCAGCAAATATTGTGTAGGTAAACATTCCTGTATGATAGAAAATGAATTCTATTTCTATAACGGAAAGAAACAATTATTTATTGTGCATGTAGAAAACGCCATTACATTGTCAGAGGTATAAAGAGCGTCAGGTGGTATAACTAGGAGATGTAGTTATAACTGAATCATCATATGCAAAAAAGTATGTAACGAAAACAAAAATTTACAGGAAATACAAAAAAAAAAATAAGTAAATGAATATATCTTATAAACGTGAATGTGAAAGAATGAAAAAGAAACAATTTACATTCTTACATCTTGTGTAATAACAATAGGTTTGAAATTCAATTTGGCGCACAAACGCATTTAAAATTTGAACACATATCACCGTTTTGGAAACTAACATCTTTTTCGTGTAGTACTATTGTACGTAATTGCTGTAAATGGATCAAAATACCTTGTCTGCATAATTAAAATCAATACCAACGCTTGACCATCCTCACAGAGGTTTTTCCAGGGTTTTCCCTCAGTTACACCAACTAAGTTGCCGGGATGGATTCCTTTATCAACTTATCAAAAGGCCCTGGCGAACTTTCTCCGGATCCTTTCTCCTACTTTATCCTGACCTGAGTTAGATATAACTAAACGCTATAAATATATTCAAACCTTCAAGGTCAAAGGTAACGTCAGATGCTCTTGGCTTCATTATTAGTCCCAGCATAGGCGTGTTACATATCGTTGGAAAGATTGTTCCATTTCCTGTGTACAAAGCTTTGTTTGAGCGCTCTAGACCAATTAGGGGCCAAGATATTGCAATTTGAAGGTATCTTACCGAACTTGAAACGAGACGATTTTTTTAAATTTTGACCTTCATATGTTCGAAAACTATAGAACACATAAGATTAAAAATTGGTATTGCAACTTACTTTCTTGAAACCATCATATTTCGTGAAAATCAGAGATGGACGGGTTGTGGGCTGTGCCGATATGTGTGGACTCCAGGATAAAATCGCATTGAACTTTACCGTTTCAAACGAAGAGAGATAATACGCGTTTACATTACAGCACATCCTCAGAAACAGTACTTAAATAGTTGCTTCAGCAGAATGTGTAAAACAGAAAACTGAACGACCATAGCCCTGTTAGTTGAACATTGACTTCGCGTTCCGAAAGTCCTGATTTCGGTACCTGCGGACGATCATCGTCACTGAAGTTTTCCAGGAATGGTAACTTTGACTTAAGCCCTGGTTGACTCCTTCCCGCATTATTTTGCCTACCCTATCTTGGCTTGAACCATAGATGCATAAAGGACATAAACAAAGTCAACAATTTAATTGTTATTATAACACTATAAGGGAATATTTAGTTTTTCATGTCTAAAGTACCTCCTTTTCTTCATTATAGGTCCATATTGTAGCAAATACTTGAATATGCCCTTGTTCTAATAGTAATAACGAAAGGAAAAAATTGAAATTATCTTAAAGGTCGTGACTCTCTCAAAAGTAGAGAAATTTTTGAAAGAAACCCTGCTTCCCCACTATGCTCTTACCTTATGTCGATTATTATAGATACTCCTAAAAACATTCAACCATTCTCAATAGGTTGCCCAAATTTGAAATAGATTTATATCACAACAGAAACGGAAAAAATATTCTAGTTATAGAAATCCATACTCTGTACTAAGTACGTGAATCTATTGTTTTATAGCGCCGTACCCTACTTATAATTATAGTAGACCAATGACTGAGGTATCTATCATTCTTATTAAAAGACATTTGTATGCCTCATATTGTGGTCTATTACAATTCCAAAAAGTACTCATTCGTTCTTGTGTGACTATTAGCTATTACATTCAAAGTTATAAGCATTTTCACAAAATCTACGAAAGCTGTAAAAAGGTTTCGCCATTGTTATATATTGAGGTTGGTCTTAGTTGAATTATTAACTTACCATATAAAATTCGTGACCACTGAATTTGGTACCTGAAATTAGGCTACACACAGATTTTGAATTTGAAAACTGGTGTTCGAGTTCGTATATTCTATAGTTCAGGGGTTTTCAGACTTATGGACTGGCGTACTACTAAACAGAAATTCATACTTTCGCCGTACCACCAAGTGATATTACGGAATTTTCAATGCTAATATTTAAAGCTGCATGATCATATTGACAGTAATGAAATTTAATTTAATTTATAAGACCTTTAGGCAACTTTGGCTCAGGTCAGATGGATGATGATGTGATATTTTTGGAATGAAGAAAGTGGGAGGAAACGGAGAACCCCGAGAAAACCCACGCACACGGTGTTTGTGTACCACATGACATGAGGAGGGATCGTACCGACGACCGCTAGCACCACAGGTGATAGCCACTGCGGCCCGTCCAGTAATGATTATTAAGTTGAAGCAGAATATTGAATAATGTGCTTGTCTTGTAATGAGTATGTTTCAGTATAGATCATCGGTGTCGACTATCCTGAATGAGGTTTTCTCTGATTTCCCTAAGTCAGGCCAGGCAAATGCTATCTTGAATAATACAGTGAAACAGAAATGTAAGAAGGCAAAAGTTAAAATAAAATTATGAACAAAAAAAAAAAGTGGTTAAATAGCTAAATCCTGCTCTCAGAGAAAAGTCATATTATGCATTTAGCACAGACGTTACCCTCATAAGAAATGAATAATTATACTGGGTGCTGATTCGACGCACTTTTGAAATCAGACGATATAAAATATCGTAAGTTTAATATTTTCTTGAAATTCTATGTACCACCTAACAATCTTTCATGTAACACAGGTGGTACGTGTACCACAGTTTGAAAATCCCTGTTCGAGTTATTACAAGCTCTATTCAATGTTTGAGTTTGAAATTATAAATTTTACTCTAATCTGCTCTGCCTTCACTGTAGCTGTAGAAGTTAGTTGATGTATAATTAATGTTTGGTGACCATGATGATATGTTTATCTGTATTTTCATAAAGTACATTGCATACTGCAATTATAGGCTAAAATGTAAACGCGAAGCAATTACATCACAGAAACACACACACATAATTAACTATATTGGATGTACTTTCTGCTGAGTGATGCGACCTATTTAACAGACCTTTACATTACAATTTCTTTGATTAATGTTGTTCTTGTGATAAATGTTCCTTATTTGTAATTCAAACAGCATTAAAGGCGACAGTTTCAACTGAATACGTAGACGCTAACATGATATACTGCTAAACGTAACGAATTAGACATACTTTGGATATGTAACATTACATTATTTATATTTAAAGCTATTAATGAAACATTAATTTATCTATGTATTAAATAAATACATATCTAACCAGCGCTCCAAATACTACCATGAAATCATTGCATAACCTGTCTTGGAGACGCAGAGGATTATTCACCTCATAAGCGGGATACCTCTGGTACGGAGTAGGAAGCATTCTTTCCAATTTCATGTTTTAGTTTGTTTTATCGTCTCCAATCATTTACCCAAGGACACACTAGTTAAATAAATATTGACTCGAGGTTGATTTCCTGTAGAATGTATAAAAGTGAAGCTTCCTAATTTGTTTCATTCGTAACGAATCATGTTTGAGGGTAGTTCGATAAGTTCTCGTCCTAACTCAGAGATGGCGCTAGTAGTTCAAAATGTTCAAAAATGTGTGTTCAGTTGTCTGTTTGCTGTGATAGGAATAAGCAAACAAGTTGTGACATATCTTGACATTTCATGAAATGAATAAAATTTATATTCGAGCAGTAATAGAATAGTTTGCTACAAAAGGTTTGACCCCATCAGATATAAGGAAGGAGTTAGATGGCACATTAAACACATCTCCTCCATCATTTTCGACGGTAAAGAAGTGGACAACTGAATTTAATCAAGGTCGAACTTCCATTTTTTATTATGAACGTTCGGGATGTCCAAATATCGTCACGATCGAGGGAATCCACATTCGTGTAATAAATGATCAACGATTGAAGGTACGTGAACTTGCTGATATTACAAAGATCTCGCTTGATCGTGTTCACCACATCGAACATTTAAGTGTGGAGAAGCTGTCAGCGCTATGGGTGCTTCGTTTGTTAACGATCGAACAGAAATGCGTTCAAAAGAACATTTCTTACGAGTGTTTGGAAATGTTTAAACTTAATTCAACCGAGTTTTTGCGATGTTAAATCAATGTTGTTTCACCTTCACAGGCCAGAGACCTAAGCAACAGTCCAAACAGTGAGTTGAAGTGGGTATTATTCCGAAGAAGGGGAAATGTGTTCCATCAGCGTGAAAAGTCATGGCCACTGCTTTTGTGGTACTCATGGTATAGTTCTCATAGACTTCCTAAAAAAATCCAAAACAATCACTTGAGAGTATTATGCATCACTGCTGGAACAATTAAACGATGCTATTAAGTCCAAACACTCACACTTGCTTAAAAGGAAAGTGCTCCTTCACCACAACAATGCACCCATGCACACATTTTCAGTTGTTGCCGCAAAACTCCTTCAAATGCGCTTGGAATTGATGCCACATGCACCATATTCGCTATATTTAGCTCCAAGCGATTATTTTCTGTTCCTAAATAAAAAATGTGGCTCGCGGGACGAAGATTCACTTCAAATGAAGAGGTCATAGCTTAGATAAACGCTTGTAGTTTGATAAATCGTATTGTACTGAAGGTATAAAGCAGTTGGAAAAGTGTTGGTCTAACAAGCAAACATACTGATGGGGAAGAGAAGAATTGCATGTTTTATTTCCATCATGATTAGAATATCAAACTACGTGCGCATGCAAATTGTGGCCACTCGAACGCAATTACTTGGCGAGATATCGATTATATAAAAGTCAAATTCTGTCTGTGGAAATTGATCAAAAAGTGTGGAAATAACCTTATATTCTTAAATTTCTAAAAGAAATGGGAAACAAATAAACAGTAATTGATAGTGGGTGAAAGGTGCTACTTGTTGGTAAGTACGTTTTTCATGGCCCCCATCTTGATGTTCACCATATTGAATCTGGATTGATTTTCTTAAAAAAGAAGAGGATCGTGTAATATATCATTATGGGCTAGAATTTTACAAGAAATACGTTTCTCAAGTAAGTTTTTTCGCAAATGTATTATTGTGAGAGATAAGGGGATATGTCACTTCTATGCGGGTAATGACGCAATAGTCTTGAAACCACCATTTCGTTTTGAAATTACGGAAGAAGTGAATGCCAAATGAATATAAATCCATATCGATAGGGCACTATACCCAGGAACAATTTGCATGCATTTGAGTTTCATTTCCTTCGTTATTTCAAAACATAATGTTTTTTTTTCAGGCTATGGCATCATAATTATCTAATACTAATGCCACATACCCTTATCTCTCACATGTGTCATGTGGCGTGCCCAAAGACCAAAAAATGAAAACTATATTACTTGGTTAATCAAAGTAGTCGTCGTCCGCATTCTTACATTATTGCCATATCTCAGCCAACGATTGGATTCCGTGCCAAAAGAAGTCTGATTTCTGCGATGCGAAGAAATCCTTAACTGCATGTTGCACTACCCAGTTATCAGGGAAGGTTTTCCTTGCAAAGAAGTGATCGAGATACCGGAAGAGGCGATAGTCAGTGGGAGAGAGAGAGATCGGGGAAATATGGTGATTGAAGAAGGGTTTCATAGTGCAACAGATGGAGAGCCTGCACCGCTCTTTGCACGACGTGTGGCCGGGCATTCTTATGCAACACGAGGACATTGTCATGTCTGTTGACCATTGTTGCATGCTTCCGATCTGCAGTGATAGTTTCACCTCGTGTGAGAAAGACATAATGCATCACTTCCACCATAGACCATCGTAGTAGCAACAACACCTTCTGTGGATGGAGATGTTGTTTAGGATATCGGCCTGGACGTTGATCACGATCGAACCATTGTCCTGACCGTTTGCAATTGTCATAGATCCATTTTTCATCTGAAGTTACAATCTGATGCACAAAACCTACCAGCTTACTCCTTACAGTCAGAAAACTGCACACCTACAGACAACGATTCTTATCGGCCGATGTCAACTCTTTCATCTGAGTGATTTCACGGAGCCACCGACTGACAGTGGTATGGTGTATGCCTAACTCGCCTGCAATGGCATGAACAATTTTCGGAGGGTCCCCTTCCACGCTGTTCCTGAGCAGCTCATCCGGATATAAAGTTGGTGAGTCTCCACGGGGCTCATTTTGAAATGCTGTGTCACCGGTACGAAATATGACAAACCAACGGCGAATGGTGCGTTCATTCGACATTCTTGTCCTGCACTGTTAAAGTTTTTGCGGCTTGCTGTGCGGAACTTCCCAGTTTGAATGCAGAAGGAAAAATAACTCGTAATTTTGTTTTCTGCATGGTGCCCTTCGATACGATTCTGATCAAACACATTGCCTTCTAAATGTCTGGCATCCAAACCTGTTTGCTGGAGGTATATAGAGTTTGTGGCGTTAGACACATGACCTCAGTCGATCCCTGTGTTGTATTGCTGAGCTGCGTTTCCCACCAGACGTCAAGCGATCATTTCATTCGCACCAATCCAATACTTAACAACATCTGAGTATTTAAGCAGTCCTTTTGGTTAGTAGTTGCTATATATGCCTTATACCGTCATCGGGGTAATCTTGGGAACGGAGATACTTTGTGCAAAACGAACACATCAAGATTTGACTAGTTTTACTGGTTCTTTCATGAAATATACAAGTCTAAACTTTTGCTCCAACGTATGATGTGCCGTTTACATAATATTGGTATTTCATGTTTAATCATATGGTTACAGGTAGAAAAATAAAAAATCTGAAGTGCAATTTTATTCAATCAAAAAATGTTTTCTACATTGGAAGTATTGTGTGACACTGTAACACCAAAGTAGGAAGAGTGATAGATAATTTTGTTTTGGTAAAACGTTAGAGAGTTGTACCTTGATAGTATTCTTTAGTCCTTGCGTCATCATTTTGCTATCAATTCGAGCCATCACTTACACTTCACACGATGCAAAGTCCCGCCCCGAGTTCATCTGTAATTGTAAAATAATTTCATAGTTGTTCGAAGGAATTCATAGTTGTTGTGGTACACTGCTATCAAGACAAGTTAACTATTCATCAGGTGCCCTAGAAACTGTAAAATCAACTCTGTATTCTTTCAGCAACATATACTGACTCCAATGTACACAGACGACTTGCCTCGTTTGTATGAAAATGCCATCAATGAAGTCTCTGTGCATATGGATAAGGCTTCATCCCACACATCTCATTCTGCCCGTAACGTTCTGCAACAGATGGTGCAAGACACAGGCATTCAGGCTATTCAATTTCGCGATATAACGGTGAAGTTACCAGATGCCAGTCCTATGGATTTCTGCAGGTTTGGCCTATAGGGGGGTGACCCGGAACGCAGTCAGTTCAAATTGATGTAAAGGTTTACTTCTTTGCTTCATATTAAAGTTTTGGCTCCAAATGACAATTTCAGTCCGAGTGGACAATTATCAAATCTCAGGGGGCTCTTCGGTATAGGGGGCTACGGCCCCCTTTTGGGAAAAGGCAGAAATATTAAAATGCTTGTAACTTTCGAATTTTTCGTCTATTTTAAAGAAAGTGTTGGCTTCATATTAAAGTTTTGGCTCCAAATGACATTTTCAGTCCGAGTGGACAATGATCAAATCTCGGGGGACTCTTCGGTATTAAGGGAATACGGCCCCCTTTTGGGAAAAGGCAAAAATATTAAAATGCTTGTAACTTTCGAATTTTTTGTCTATTTTAAAGAAAGTTTTGGCTCCAAATGACATTTTCAGTCCGAGTGGACAATGATCAAATCTCGGGGGGCTCTTCGGTATTAAGGGAATACGGCCCCCTTTTGGGAAAAGGCAAAATATTAAAATGCTTGTAACTTTCGAATTTTTCATCTATTTTAAATAAATTTTTGGCTTCATATTAAAGTTCTGGCTCCAAATGACAATTTCAGTCCGAGTGGACAATGAACAAATCTCGAGGGGATCTTCGGTATAGGGGGCTACGGACCCCTTTTCGGAAAAGGCAAAAATATTAAAATGCTTGTAGGTAGTCCCAAGGCGCCCGCCTTTCCCGCTAGGGATTATTATAGTCCACTAGGACTGAAATTCTTATTTGGACCCAAATCTTAAACGTGATCAAAAAGTAAACTTTTGCATCAAATCGAACTGAAAATATTTTTTTACAAGGGACATGGGTACTGGTCATTTTAAGTTTTTGTAAAAGTGTTACTTATTTTGTTCATATTGGAAGATATGTGTGAATGACAATTTCAGCCCGGGTGGACACTTGTCCGGCGATAGATAGATGGCACTGGGAGCACTAAGCTATCAGTTTAAGCGGTGTAAGCTCAGCAGCAATTTAAAAAGTCAGTTTCAGCAGAGTAAAATCGTTGCTATTTTTAACGCACATATGTGTTTTTAGATCAGCAAGTAATGTAAACTAAGTCGAAGTTTTGAAGGATAAATAAGAGTGTCCGGAAATGTGAGTATGGCAATTAGGCCTAACAACTGTAGGCTGTCTTCAAGCATCATAACTTAACCTAGCCTAACTGTGGCTGGTCAGCGTTACTACCGAGGACCTCGTGTTGCATACGCACGAGTGAGTGTTGCATACGTACGTGCACTGCCACATTGGAATAGACGGCATCTTTTCAGTGCCGGAGGGTACTAGTTAGTTTTGAGAAACAGCCATTGCACTAAGACTGATCATTTTGTCATCATCATACATAGAACAATTCATTTGTGCAATACCCTCATTCTTCTAGGGCCTCTGGCCTTAATATTCATCATGAACATGGAGCAACAAGGACATCACAAGTTACCTCAAACAGTACCAGGACCACCACCATATTCCACATTAGGATCTACAGTTAGGCCACGTCGCAGTTTGGAAAAATGAAACAACTCTCGTTCACGATCACGTTCACCGACAAACAAAGCATCTGGTCGCATCACACCACAGTCGCCTCCACACAAGAAGACGCACACTCTTAGTGATTCAGGATCGGATACAGCAATGGACATTAACAATACAGATCAGTTTCCGGAACTAACCAACACATTCATTCTCACCAACTATGATCCAAAATTTCAAAACACTAAGCAGCTATTCCAACAGTTCCTAAAGTACGTCAGTAGGGAGACAATCACACAGCTAATACCGACGAGAAAGGGCATCATAATCAAATCTCCAGATTCAAATCTAGCCCAACAAAATCAGGAATAGGCATACCTTTGAAATCTTTGGAAAATCAGCTAACATCACACGACTGGAAAATAGAAACATCAGACAAGCACCACCACCGCGCAAAGCACCAACATTATCCGTAGTCATCCGCTGTGTTGAACCTACCATCACAGATTCAGAAGCGGAAGCAGAGTTAAAGCAAGAAGGCTACACAATTGCAAAATGCATTCGCATCAAAAACAAACAGGGCGGACCGACATATATGATTCGAGTTCTCACCGATCAACAGGACACAATTGATGACCTTCTTTAAAATGGAGCTTACATATACAGGAGACGCTACCGTGTAGAACCATCACACTCACCGCTACTTCTTCCCGTCCGATGCGAAAAATGCCAGTTGTACAATGTTCATCATACATCTAAATGCAGTAATGAAACCAAATGCGGATTCTGTTCGGGACCTCACACCGCTAAATCATGTACTAATCTTCAAAAACCACCGAAATGCACTACTTGTGGGGACGCACATCAGACATTCAGCTACAAGTGTAAAGGCCGGCCACCAGAAGAACCTTCAAAACCGGAATTTATAGTACCTATTAGAACACCAGTCACGCAAAACCATGACAACGCTCCAGTCACCTCAGTTTTTTTAACCTATTACAATAGATTAACTTCTTGCCTTCACAACAGTGACATTGCAAAACATTTCAACGGCAATATATTCTACAGCAAATTCAGTATGCAGCTAAAACTACCCTTAATGTAAACTTCACAGCAAGCTACTCTGGACCTTATGCACACTTTCATGCAAGCGCACTTGAGACAGAAGTTTAACCACTCACAACTAAACATCACGATAGTACTTTCCATGAGCTTAATATTTTCATTCTTAAATATCCGTTCACTTCAAACCAATAAACACCTATTCGAGCAACTACTTCTAGAACAAAATAGTTTCATTTTAAATGAAACATGCCTAAAACCTCAGCACATCTGTAAAATACCACGATATCACATGCTCAGACAAGACAACCAAATATATGCTCGGCGAGCAAATGGAGGAGTTGCATTAGGTCTATCACCTCATACTGCCTACAAACAACATAATTCGAACATACTAAATTTACCGGAACACTTAATCGCAACGCTATACTATAGACATATGTGCAGAACCATAGCCACGATCTACGTCCGTCCAGGCCATATCATTCCGAATAACTTATTTATGTACATTGATAATAATTTTCGAAATTACATCATAATGGCAGATATCAACATTCATGGTAGGTCAGAGCGAGAAAAAGAAGACTTTCACAATTTTATCGCACAACAAACATTAGGAACAATTCATAACATTCCAAAGCCAACTCGACCGATCACCAATACTACACCGGATATTGTTATAACCTCAACAAATTTAACAAATAGATGCACAGTACAGGTACTCGACCCACTCGGGAGTGACCACATCCCGATAAAACTTATACTCCAGCATCACAAAGAAACTTCAGTTCCACCAAACATACCACCTCGAACAGTTCTCCGATATGATAAAGCAGATTGGATAGGTTACCGATCACACATAACAAGTCATATTACAGATAATACACCCCCTACAACAGAAGATGAGCTACACTCGACTCTAAACACACTTACTACTTCTCTCCAACAAGCCTCAGACAAATTCATTTCCACATCTATTATCCATCCTTAAAAACCCAGCCTACCACCTCAATATCTTCATTTAATACAACGATCACGATACTTTTACAGAGATTACCAACGCACTCATAACCCAGAATCACTTAGGTTACATAGACAACTACAGAGAACAGTTCATAATTATATAAAAGCTTATAAACTCAGACAATGGATCAAAACCTGCAATCAACTAAACGACCCCTCACACCCAAGTAAGTACTGGGAACGGTTCAAAGCCCTCACAGGAAAATGTAGCAAAACCCCATATCCGTTAATTTACAATAATCAAGCACTCCAAACAGACACAGAGAAAGCAGACGCCTTTGCAGATTATCTTCAAGAAATCTTCACTCCAAACATCCCCTTCAACCCTCTTCGACGGCATCCCGTAGATAGGATAACACAGCCTCTCCACTACTTCAACCACATCCCAACCACCATTCCCAAGAGCACCCACTTACTGCACCAATCACTGCAGACGATATCACGAACACAATTGCACACAAACACAACACAGCACCCGGCATTGACCAAATCACGTATCGACATATCAAAGAAGCACCGCTCAATTTCTTACAAATCCTCGCATCCCTCTTCACCTTTATACTTCGTACCGGCATTATTCCCACCTCTTGGAAAACGTCCAAAACTCTTATGTTTCCCAAACCGCATAAACCTCTAAGTGCCATTTCCTCTTATCGACCTATCCAACTCACTCCCGTTTTCAGTAAAACTCTAGAAAAAAATCCTTGTTAACCGTCATCATAGTAATCTAGAACACCATAATCTCCTACCTATCCACCAAGCAGAATTCAGATCATCTTATAGCATCAATGACCAGCTCCTACGTCTTACTAACACAATCACCAACCATTACAACACCTCGTTCCCATCATGCCTTGTCCTCTTCGACCTCGAAAAAGCCTTTGATAAAGTTTGGCACCAGGCTCTACTCTACAAACTGCAATTTTTTCAACTTCCTATCACCATCCTAAGATTCATATTCAACTTCATCTCCAAGCGCATTGCATATATCAACATCCACTCTAGCCTATCTGATCCAATATTCCTTCATTGCGGAGTTCCCCAAGGCTCAGCACTTTCCCCTTTACTTTACCTACATTTTGTCGCCGATCTGACCCCATTGCCTCCTAAAATACACATTTTCCAGTATGCAGATGACACTGCCTTTCTTGCTCTAAGCAAGAACATACAACATATCAACCGGACAATGAATGAAGCCATAAATACGTTTGCATCCTGGTGCAATAAGTGGAATCTCACCATCAATTCACACAAAACCCAACCAATAGTCTTCCTATCCCCCAATCGTAATCCCGCATCCGCCGTAATCCATCCCGACTTGATCTAACCGTCCAACACCAACCTATCCGTGCTACGAAACATGTCACCTATTTAGGGATCACTTTTGATCATCAACTCACCTGGCGTCCACACTTACAGACAATTATCACAAAAGCCACCAATCGACTTAATTTACTGAAACGATTAGCAGGAACAACATGGGGATTAAACTCTAAAACAATCATCAACACCTACAAAGCATTTTTACGCCCAGTACTTACTTATGGTTTTACATCATGGATTTCAGCATCGTCACACATTTATAAAAAGTTACAGATCCTCGAACGTCAGGCATTACGAATCGCCTTCCGAGTGAAACTTCCTAGCCCTACACGAGAACTTTATGACATAATCTCATTTCCACACTTACTACTCCATCTAGAAGCCCTGCATCAACGATACATTGCGAAACGACTTGAACAACAACACCCACTTCTCTTAGACATCATACATTCACATACAAACACTGCAGCACCCCCTCGAAACATCGCTACACCACTGTCATTACTGTTCGCCATTTACCACTACACAATACCACCAGACCACCCAGAATCAGACCTCATCCAAGACCTCAACGCACCTATCATTCACCATCACCACGCACCTACATACGTCACACTATAGTTATCTAAAACTAACAGGGCTCACTTGTCAACATCAGGTCTAGAGAAGCCCCTAGACCAGAAGATAACAATGCATTCGACCATTAACTTTTATACGTGTTGTGATAAATGTGTACTTCATGTCCATTTCATCACATCATCATTTAACAAGATGTCTTCAAATTAAACTAGATTAACCTAGTTCCTAATGATATGATTATGAGAAAAACTAATAATAACCCAGGTTAATATGATTAATAAAGAAAGAATAAAATAGCAAGATCCCCAACATCTCTTAGCCCAACAATAATATACTAGCTTCCAAAATATTCCTAATCCTCTTCCCTAAATAGAGGGTATA
>JAGDQP010041593.1:0-16840 GCA_022664845.1 Lepisma saccharinum | reverse complement strand
TCGTTGAGACTGGGAAGTGCGCCATTGGGAAGTTCTTCGGACCTTTGGTCTCGCCAACACTTGGGGGAGTGGGTGTCCCAAGTATCCATCAGTCGGGAGTGCAAGTGATTTCGACGCCAAGTCATTTGACTTCGCCTCGATTTCCAGCTTGCTGACAAGGGTGATGAGGGTAGTACCCGGCAGCCTCGTTGGCTCCTCAGAACGAAGACGGAGAAGTGTGGGCATTTACGGCTAACATTCATCATGGCTCCACCACATCCTAACAAGTCGCCTTCGCGCACAGAAAAGGAGAAGAAGAAGACAAAGAGACAGAATAAAGAGAAAGTCACTGAAGATAATAGAAAGAAGGCGCATATAGTTACCGAAACAAGCAGTGACACAGCAGAAAAAATCGAAGTAGAGAAACAGACAAGTATCGTACCGACTATCACACGATATCTTGTTATTAAAGTAAAGAATGAAGCAGAGAATCCAGGTGGTTTGAAGGGGTTATCCCCTTTCATTATACAAAAACAACTGCATTATGTCGCCGGCGAACTTGCACATGTTAAAAAGCTTCGCAACGGCACCTTGCTTGTGGAGACATCCACTAACAAACAGTCAACTAATCTCTTGAAAATGCAGACTCTAGGACAATTCGAGGTTCACGTTGAACCGCATCGTCAACTCAATTATAGTCAGAGCGTAATATCTTGTTGGGACTTGCAAGATCTCCCTGAAGAAGAGATTAAGGATGAACTTGCCAGCCAAGGTGTAGTGAATGTTAGGCGCATTAAAACTAGAAAGAATGGAGAACTGTAACCCACGAATTCGTTAATTCTGACGTTTGCCATGCCACAGCTTCCTAAGGACATGAAGGCAGCATTCTATTGCTTACCTGTCCGTCCTTATATACCCAGTCCGCTCCGCTGCTTTAAATGTCAGCACTATGGACACACCAGCACGTCATGTAAGGCGACCTCTGCTGTATGTGCAATATGCGGAACCAGTAGCCATGGTGCGGATCCTTGTAAGTCACTGAAACCTCAGTGTGTTAATTGCAAGGGTGAACACACGGCCTGGTCGCGTGACTGTCCTATTTTTCAGGAAGAAAAACGAATTCGAGAGCTGATGGTATTAGAGAGAATATCTGCTGGTGATGCTAAAGGTCGATTAAGGGAGTCTCAGCGCACCCTTCCCTGTGGTTCATTTTCACATGTTGTAGCCAGACTAGCAGTTAAAACTGTCTCGGTTGGTACCCAGACAGTTAATGTATCAACTCAAACCGAGTCTCACGTGCATGACGATCCTCCGAAGCCGCCCAAAGGATCGGAGACTCCCAGCAATATGCCGACGCAGAGTCAGGAACAAAAAACACCTGTGCAGAGCTCTAGACCTCCACGGGTTAAGGCTACTTTTAGTCCCTATAAAGTGTCCAAATTAGTTCGCACTTCGCCTCTCACTACAAGCATTAAGACTCTGACGAACGTTTTGTCTGCTCAATTCGCTCAGGAAGACTCTGCAGATACTATCGAACGCAGTTGATCTTTGAATACCGACATGATAGAGGACCACCTGATGGATATGGATTTTAATCTCGTGGGAAGGAAAGGGAAAGCGAAATATAAACCTAAATTCAAAAGGTAATATTTTTACTTGTTTTTGCAGAGAGTTTTATGCTTTCCGTTTATTTTATCTGTTTATACCCCTTAGCTGTTAAGTTTTTAGTGTATTTTTTATTTATTTTGTGAAGGCCGATTTAAAGCCTTCCTCGTTTTAATTTGTTATACGAAAGACTCTATACACCTTTCGTATGCATTAATCGATATACTGGCCATTTACACAATAGGCTGTTTGTAAAATCCTTCTACTTATTCATTTTTATATGGTTTTATTATTTTAATTAATAGACAGCTAAGTTTTGACATGACCAAGATAAGGGGCTTCCTCGTATCGGGACGGGCGTAAGCCATAGTGCTGTTACCGCCCATACAATTCATTTTATTTTTATTATCACAGTCAGTGAAAACAGATTATAAAATCGTGAAATCGGAGCAAAATTCCTCTTTCTCAGCTAACGAAATAGAGCGAACGCAGTTGAATCGAGGTGAGGGTAGTTAGTCACGGAACGCGAAAAGTACAAGTAGTTTGTAACCGTGAACCGACTACTACATATGAAAGACGGGTTGAGGCGACGTTGCCAATTAAACATAAAAAATCTTTATATAGTAGTGATAATAAATTTGAGTTTGCGACACTGAAAAGATTTCTTTATCCTATCGCAAAAATAAAAACAAATTTGCAACGCAGGTCAAATTCTAATACATTTACAAGGATTACTTTTTCTCAATACCCTGAAAATAATCCCGTAAAACAGTCCCAAAAAATAAAAATCTTATTAACATACTCACTAACTTTTATTTACTAATGTTTCTCCTTAAGTTCAACAAAAGTAAAGACATTTAAGATAATATTGATTTTATATGTTTAGAAAGACTTATTTGACAGTCCAGGTGTTACTAAAACAGTAAAGTTGTTCGTCCGCTGCCGCGGTTGAAACCAAAAAAATACCTAGGTAAATCACGGATGATCAAGCGATCGGTGAAACGTTTGTGTATACAGAACCGTGTAAAGCCAGTCGAGCTCTCCGTTGCTATAAAACTACGGGACACCCTCGATCTTTCTTCTAGCCACATTTCATCACCTGCTCCATCTTGGCAACACGTCAATCATTTTGGGAGACGATGGGATATTTTTTCAGCTTTTCAAAAACACAAACTTAACACAAGCTGATTGCAGAATCATTAAACAAGCCGCACTTCTATCACAATTCATACATACACAGATAGGGAACTTCGTAGTTTTGCAATAGGTAGAGTCTTTTTGTCTGTGTGTATGGGGAAAGGTGGGGGATGAGAAACCTTCTCTTGAAGTTTGTTCCCATAGTTTTTAAACAGCCTGTTTCAGGGGCATCACTGGGACCCAAAATCATTTATTATTTTCCAGCAGAAGTTTCTGGTAATTCGTGATCAGCCAGCAAACGACAGAATTAGGATTTTCTTTTAAAACTCTTTAAGACCACTCTAGAAACCATACGCTATTCACGACTAATTACCCTGTTATCTGTACTTGTCGACGGATGAAGGCGGTACTGACAATTTGTCGACACTAGCTTTAAAAATCGTAACACCGTTAAATAGTTATTTGTTTTAAAAAGAAAGCAAAACGGATTCATGGATCCGTTTACACAGGGAACTTTCCAGAATTTTTAATTGAGAGCGTGTGAAGTCAAAATGGGCGATGAGTAGAGCTTTTCGGGGTTTCTATCGTTTTGTAAATTTAAAAAGAATAAAGTTGGGAATGTGTGATAATAAAACAAATAAATAGAAAATAAAAACAAAATAAATTGATGAATAATCACTGATACAAAACCTGCCAGTCATACTGCAGAAATTTAAAATGCAGTGGGTTACCCGGGTAACCCAGTATGGACATGAATGTTAAGGTGGGGTACAATCATGAACTTGTTTCCCCCACGTTGAATTGTATATTATTCTTTCATGGACGTGGTACAGAACATGTTATTGATGGCACAAAATAGTACAAAACTTTGACATTCCGAATGAATTTCAAAAGTAGAGGAACAAGTTAGTAAATCTCATTTGAAGTTCGAGTATTTAAATGGGAAAGTATGCATCCTCCCCCCTAAATGTAATAGAAGAGCTAGCATAATCTGTTTCCTTAGTTAACTTCCTTCCTCCTTGTTATATTAGTTTTTCTTTTACAATGATATTTAAGGAATTTCTTCCAATTTCAGTTCAATATATTCTACTTTCATCCGTCAATAAACTAATAATCATTTTGAGTAGGGGAGCAAGAAAATTGCATGTCTTTGATTTTGTAACACGTGTTCAAATTGGTTCATAATAATACTGGAGCATCGATTCATTTCAGACAAATATTGTTTTCCTTATTCTATTCTATTTCTTTGTTCTCGATTTACTTCATTTTTATGGCGTATTCCTACTTTTCTTTATGTCAAGAAAACTCTTTCAAATTCTAAGTCTATAATTTCCTAATTCACTTACTACATGCTATTCACTGCGAAAGGACTGTTAGTAAATAAAGTAGCCCATAAATACATACATGCAAATACATAGCGCATGTACAAGTTTTAACGTTATTATTCTTCTTGTACATTTGTAAACATTTATGCCATTTTGTTTGTATTTTAACGTGGAGAGATTGTAACAATAACTTTTCAATAACAACAACAGCAACAACGAAATTTTCAATCATTGACTGTACTTTAAGATTTCCAATATTTCTATGTCAGTTTGATATTTTCCTTCAGGATCTTCTTTCTGTTTTTCATAACACTTGATATAACATAACAGTTGTGTAAATTTAAAAAAAAACATCAATTTCTTAATTAAATATAGTATGTAATCAATATTGATTTCCTTTGACAATGAAATGAGAAGTAAGTTGAATGTTAACTACATTTTAAATATTCTAACCAATAGAATGTTTCCAATTGTATCGTATAACATCGCTAATTTAAATATAATTTGTAACAGGCGAAAAGTTATTTTTGTAGACTGAAGGATATTTGTTATTTCTTTGATGAACTCGATTTTATTTATGGCCATTAGATATCTATGGCTCAGGAGTGGATAGTGGAGGGAAACGATATAGGAAGGTGTTCGCCAGGTCATAAATTAAAAGCACTATCCCGGATTTCTTTGAGGAATATCACTAGCAAAGATGAAATTATCACGGTAGCTTCAGAATTGTATTGGAACCCTAATGTCTGAAATGTGTCGGAACAGAACACAGGTGTTGTGTTTGCGATTTGTCTAAAACAATTTTATATGTTATTCAAAAAACTCAATAAGCTACAGCCGCTGTATCATAATTAAAGCTTTCCCGCTTTCATATTTGAATACTTGTCACAAGCAGAACAATCCTCGATGCAGGAAAATAACGCATTTATTAGCTTTGCACCTGAGATACTAAATTTAAGCAGAATTTGAAGAATGACTATAAAACTATCTTTACAAATTACAGAAAACTAGTTGGTTTTTACATCACTGCTCTCCTTTGTTATTTTATACAACAGAGAGAAAGTTTCAAACAGAGAGGTAATCATATAACTTAATTATACTAATATCTTTGATGCAAAGCAGTATCTCAACCTATTATATAACTTATCTATTACTTCCCTTTGTTTTCGACCTAGGTATTAGCATGGACTTTTACACGAAGGCAGCAATCACATAAACAAGTGAAATTTTGGATGTAAACTCTGAATACACTAATAAAGAGACATAATCTATTTTGTTAGCACCACACTCTTTCGAGGGACTTTTTTTTCTGTCACGCTACTATCAGTGTCTCTGGGGATTTTCCTGGTACACTTCGCATCAAAAAAATTGCAGCTAGGTCACGCAAATGGCACCTTCTTATCCCATAATCGTGTCTGGTAAACAGACCACCTCTTTCTACTTCCTTCATCTCTCCTATACTAAAATCAGCAAACATCATGAGCAAACTTTTTTTTGAAAATGTACATGTAATTAGTATCGATAAAATGAAAGAATAAAAGCGAGGCGAAACAATATACATAAGTTGATGGAGGAAAAAATTTAAAAACACACAATAAAAAATTGAAACCGATGGATGTCTGTTAGGCAGAGGTAGAGAAATGAGAGAGAGAGGAAAAAAAAGGGAAAGAAAAAGGAGAAGAAGGGGGAATTCAGAGAAAAATATGGAATTTAAACGTAATAAAAAAGAATCTAATATTATAAAGCTCAGTTACCACAAATCCAACAGCAAGATAGAAGTGACGTTTGGATTTTATATTTTTTCAGAGCTATTCGAATATATAGAGTGTGCTTGAAAAATTCATTAAGTCACTTTTAAAATTGAGACCAAATTTGGGGTGTCAGATTAAATACTCATGATATCTAGTGGAACTGCAGAGTTTTGAGATACATGTAGGATAATGTCAAAAGTGTAACACACATGCTTTGTTTGTGCTTGGTTAGGTTACAAATTCGCTGCGGCTTAATGAACGTATTGGTTCGGAATACATTGAAATCAGAGATTCCGCTAGGATATTCTGATTGGGGGGTGTAAAATCAAAATTGAGAGGGTGTAAGTTTTCCAATGTTTCTATCAACTTTTGACCGCAAAGAAGTTAAACTTGGTGGGGGGGTAGCCTCTGGGATTTGGGGTTGACATTCCCCCACAGGGGCCGGTGTTTGGCGGAATCGCTAATTGTAATAAACCTAGTAGATGGCCTATACCTTCCATTCCAGATTACTAATGCAAATTGAACCTACAAAGAAAATAAATGAATGATAATTTTTCTGTTTAATTTCTATCAAAAAGAGCAAAGATTATACATCAAAAATGTATCAAAAAGAAAAGTTACAAATGTTCAAAAGCAAAATTAGCATGTTTCTTATAGGTATAGTAAACCTTACAAGTTCCACATTTCAAACGTGAAAAGAGAAACATTTTAAAGTATGTTGATAAATTATAGGATGAAAACTAAGTTTGTGCCAAACTAATATAAAACGAGTACTTCTCTTCAAATAGCGAAAAAAAGGGACCATTTTCTACTCATATCTTAAAATGAATTTGTCCTGAACATGCCACTCTAGATTCCATCTATTGCGAATATAACATTCTAATAATTGCAAAACGAGTGAACTAGTGTTTATAACGATTCGAACAGATGGAATGAACACGGTAGAGCTGAAACAGTTTACCGGCTGTCGGGGGACGCTGGTCACGTTTTGGACTGTGTTGTCGGGTTTAAGATTCGAGGCCATTCTGACCCGATGATTCGATTTAATCTGATAATCCGTAGGATGAAGGAGAGGTTTTAATTATTTCATTGCGATTGAACTGTGTTTCTTTCAGGGGTTACCAGGACCGGAAATGTTACCCCGAGAACACGAAAAATACGACGCCGAAATCCCCATTTAAATAGATTTTCCACACCGGGTAATTCGGGTGACTGGGTCACTTATGTTTGGGTTACACATTATCACAGAATCATCGAAAGTTACCATGAATTTGCCCTGGAACACGCACAAAAAGAATGTGTGTGTGTGTAAAATAAGAGAAAAATAAACAGAGAGAAGAAGAAAAAGAAGAAGAAGAGAAAATGCAGCGAAGACTCCATAACAATAGATCAAGAAAGAGAGGAAGAAAGAAAGACCAGTGAGAAACATGAAAACTACATTGTCATTATGGTAAAGAACACACACATTGTTTACTCGGATTCTGTCCAGTAATGCTTCGTAAGTTCTCCAACCCGGAGGTGAATCTCTTTGCGAATACTTAAGTTTATGCGAAAAATATACTGGCTGGTGGTGAATCGAACCGATGTTTTCTAATTGGAAGTCCAGCACGTTAGCGATAATCACCAAGTGATTCTACCCAAAACGTGCTTCCCAAATCGTATAGTATTTCTTTCTAAGAATAATAGCATGAAAACTGGATACTTCAGATCAATGAAGTGTTCTTAACTCTCCAGGTAACTCCCATAGCCTTGATTTAGACTTTTCCAACCAACATTCGTAAATCGTCTTCCTCTGTATAGTGACTCAGGTATTTGATTCAACAGTCTGAAGGGTTCTCCGTTTTGTATGGGAAGTTATGATTAGATTTTTCACGATCGTTTTGTAAAAAAAACTTTAGTTTGAAAAGGATTTGAACCTATGTTGGTTTGCCTTAGTACTGAAAAGTCCAGCACGTTTCTCCATCTTGCCCACTAAAGACAGAAGCCATGAATTAATATGTTCAGCGATAAGGTTTGGAAATAGCAAACTTCGTCCTGTAAGTTGTTTAAACCAAAGTGCAAGCTAAAATTTGTTTATTCAATGACAGATAAATTAGGGCCCACAAATATCCGAAATAACATAAATCTAGGAAAAATGAAAGAAACAATAACGGCTTATACAGGTTTTCAGCGCTGTGGAAGTTCAAAGGTACGCTTATATGAATAAGTATTATTATTATTATTACTATTATTATTATTGCAGTGAAACATCCGATAACAGATAGTTTTATATTCCTTGTAGAACAGCATTGAATATTATGGAATTAAACTCCGTCAGTCGTGTACTATATGAAAATAAACACTGGCAACTTGAAAACGTTTTCTTTTAAAGTAAAAACCTCTCTATAAAGGACATCCATAAAGCTTTCTGCATAAAATATTTTTTTTCAGATGTGAGTATTTTTTCTATCACGAAGACAAATGAAGACTTTATTTTCAATCAATAATTATTGAACATAATCAGTAACAATATTGTTAGAAAGTGTCTAAATGAACTCCTGAGCACATAAGCATGGTACTAGTTTCTTTTAAACTGGTCTTCGAGCAACTCTGTTCAATAAACCCCACAAACTTAAACCTATGATTGGGTTTATCTTAACTGTTCAGTATTTGTTTATTAAAGTCCAATATCTGTAGTATAGGGGTCCAGTATATGTAGGTATGATCTCAATTAATAAATATCATTTTGGCATTGTACAGCAAATTTAAAGCGCACCTCAATTGATGTTATACTTTTTGAATTCCAGCAAAAGATTCTTCCTTCACTGCTAAGTTGTCACATCAACGAACAATAATATCACTATGTTTCTATCCTTGTCACGACACGCACATATATTTCACACAACGCCAATCTCGCGAATCATTCCTTTGATATGAGGCTCGTATCCCATTTTTTCTTCTCTTTCCAGAATAAAGGATAGTGCGTACGTACATAAAATTGAATTTAAATTTAATTTAGTTTTAATGACTTTTAGACAACTTTGACTCAGGCCGGATGAATGAAGATGGGAATGAAAAAAAGTTGGAGAAAACGGGAGAACCCCGAGAAAACACACGCGCACACATGGTGCGGATTTATGGGAGCATTGCCTCCAATCATTTCTGAGTGATTTTAAATGTTTCACTCTAAACGATGGCGTTGAAATTTGTTATCAATAAAATAAGTTGTACTGTGGTGGACACAATAAAATAAATTGTATCTCTACTAAATCCTCCCATGCGCACATGGTGTTTCTCCACTACAAAACACACTTGGCATAAGCAGCGATCGAACCAACGTATGCATGAAAGTCGGGAGCTATACTATCCATGGTTTTGTCGAATAAGCTTTGGTATAGCGTTACACAAAACATTTACTTACTTATTGGTGCGCGTAAACATGGGTTCAATTCCGTGGGGTATTATTGAACAAAGTGGTTCGGAACATACTTTAGCCAAAACTGTACATCCCGTTGTTAGGAGCTCACCTGTTCCTTTAGTCGTTCGTAGCAATTATTATTGATAATGTTTAGAAATACATTTTGTCTTTGCCTACTGTCTTTATTCTCTTCTTCATTATATAAACATTTGCAAATAATTTCAACCACAATTTGTCTTATTTTGAATTTAAACGCCATTTACAATTCGTAGAGAACGAAAATTTAAGGTTCCGACGTAGCTGGAAAAAGTAAAAAAAAAATGTTGAAAGACATGGGGTTCGAACCCATAGTCATGAGCATCAAAACTACAATAACCAAGAACCTGAAAGACTTCAGCCATGAGGACTACGCTCGACAGTATTCAATGTTGACAAGTTCTATACCGCTAACATTATAGCAAGTTTATGTCGTTCTTTTCTTATTCCACAGAAGATGAAAATGTGGAGATAATTTTGATGCTAGGGGACTTCAGTCAGTAAGTCCGTTGCACAAATTTACAAAAAGGTACACCTTCGCGTAATATAGACATATGATGACGAATCAAATTCGATCCTGATGCACTTAATGGAGTAGGAAACCTTATCGTTGTATGTTCGAATCGCCTGCAAGTGATGACTTTTATACTTACAATACAAACTGAAGTTAAAATTTTAGTTACGTTCAAATTGTCATATTGCACGAAGTGTAAAATAAATTTTAATTGAAGTTTTAACTTCTCGATTTGTTAATGACAATTTTTTTGGTGATGTTAGATTCGTTCAGCCTGGTTTACGTTAAAATTAAAGACAATAAGTGAATTATCTTAATTTGACAATACTTACCCTAAACTTTATTTGTTAATAAAACTTCCAAAATATATTCATTTCATAATTCGACAGGACAAATATGACATGCATACACATGTGTTTATTTACAACACAATACATAGAGACAAAATGTCACACATAGATTCAGTTACATTTTCCTCGTACGTGCCCTTAGTGATTTATTGGTTCTGTCTTAAGTTGGCAAGATGAAGTAGAGGAAACGTGCTGGACTTTTCAGCACGGAAGCATGCGAACATAGGTCCAACCCTGTTCAAGTCAAAGTTTATTTACAAAGTGAGCGTGAAGAATCTAATCATAAATTCTCATACAAAACGGAGAATCCTACAGATTGAGAAATGAAACACCTGAGTGAATGCAGAGGAAGACAATTTACGAATGTCGGTTGGAAAACTCCACATAAAACCTCTAGGGTAGTTAAGAACACGTCATTGATCTGAAGTATCCACTTTTCTAGTTATTATTTTTAGAAAGAAATACCATACGATTTGGTAAATACGTTTTTAAAGTCACCTGTAGAGTATCACTATCCTGCTAGATTTCCAATTGGAAAACCTCGGTTCGATTCCCCACCAGCCAGTATCTTTTTCACATAAACTGAAGTACTCAAACAGAGATTCATCTCCAGGTTGGAGAACTTACAAAGCACCACTGGTCAGAATCCAAGTAGACAGTGTGTGTGTTCTTTAGGATAATGACAATGTAGTTTTCATGTATTTCATTGGTCTTTCTCTCTTCTTTTCTTTCTTGTGTTATTGTTATCGCCGCTGCGTCTCTTTGTGTGCGTGTGGCAGAGCCTAATTCGGGCCACTTTCGATGACCTGGTGACAGGGCGTGACCCAAACATAAGTGGCCCGGTCTGGAAAGTCTGTAAGTTAAATGGGGATTTCGGCGTCGTATTTTTCATGTTCTCGGGGCAACATTTCCGGTCATGGTAAGCCCTGAAAGAAACACGGTTCAATAGCAATGAAATAATTAAAATCTCTCCTTCAACCTCTGGGTTATCAGATTTAAATCGAATCACCGCGTCAGAATGCGTTCGAGTCTTAAACCCCGATGACACAGTACAAAACGTAACCAGCATTCTTCGACAAGCAGTGATCCGTTTCAGCTCTACCGTGTTCATTCCATCTGTTTAAATCGTTATAAACACTAGTTCACTGTTTCTGTAATTATTAGAACATTATATTCGCAATAGGTGGAATCTAGAGTGGCATGTTCAGGACAAATAAATTTTAAGATATGATTAGAAAATGACGTTTTTTTTCTTTTGGCTATTTGAAGAGAAAAACACTTTATATATTAGTTTGGCACAAACTTACAAGGAAGGGTCACGGTTCTCAAACACACAAATCCTATTCGCATCTAATACATCGCAAGCAACATAACTAGATATGTAGAGTACCAAAATTTAAGGTGCAATGGTCCAGGGGAAGGGGGTTAGGGGCTCCCGAACTTCGAATGTCACACAAATGTATATAAAGGCAGTAGTGATGTTTTAATGGAATATTTTGAAAACAGGAAAAGTAATCAAGATAAAACTTGCACAACATATAACTGACCAAAGTAGTAACAAAAACCATAAGCAGTGTTGCCATCTTAGAAGAAGTGTTCCCAATGCAGAATAAAGTTACATTTTTTTTTAAATAATATTATATACCAATGGATATAATGCTATTTCATTAAGATATATGAGCTGAAAATTTTCGGGTTAGACACAATCCAATATGCTGGTATCTGGAATAACAGTAAAAACGCTAATTAGCACGTATACTACCGTGGGTTAGGGAATAGTGAAAGTATTGTCACCACTGAATAGAACCACGTGTCAAGTAAGATATATTTAAAAGGCACTAGTAACAAGCAAAAGAACATTGTGAACGCTGGTACCATAGTGTTGTAATCTTCGTGTTGGTGTGATATATCTTCCATAGTTTGCAACACTGTGCAATCAACTTGTACTATTTTTTTTTCTATTGCCAGTACTTTTCCACTGTGCATTAATTGGTAGCCCTATATAATGCTATTTAAAAAATTGTAAGTTTGTTCTGCGTTGGCAACATTGTTTCCTAGATGGCTACACTGCGTATGTTTTTTGTTACTACTTATGGTCAGTTATATGCTATGCAAGTTTTATTTTGATTACTTTTCCCGTTTTCAAGATATTCCATAAAACATCTATACTGCCTTTATATACATTTGTGTGACATTAGAAGTTCCGGAGCCCCTAGTTCCCCTCCCTTTGGACCATGGCACCTTAAGTTTTGGTAATCTACATATCTCGTTATGTTGCTTGCGATGTATTAGGTGTGAATAGGATTTGTGTGTTTGAGAACCGTGGCCCTTCCTTGTTAGTTTCCATCTTATAATTTATCAACATACTTTTAAATGAGTTTTTCTTTCACGTTTGAAATGTGGAACATGTAAGGTCTACTATGCCTAGAAGGAATATGCTAAATTTTGATTCTGAACATTTGTAACTTTTCATGTTGATATAGTTTAGATATGTAATCTTGGCTCCTTCGAATATAAATTAAGCAGAAAAATTATGATTTATTCATTTTCTTTGTAGGTTCAATTTGCATTAGTAGTCTCGAATGGAAGGTAAGGCATGCGGTATCTACTGAGTTTCTTACAATCAGTGATTCCGCAAAACACCGGCCCCTGTGGGGGGTGTCAGCTCTAAATCCTCGAGACTACCCCCAACTTGTTACGATTTTTGCGGTCAAAAGTAGATAGGAACAGTGCAAAAGTACTTACACCCTCCTAGTTTCGACTTTACATCCACCCAAGCTGAAAATCCTGGCGGAATCCCTGATTACAATGTATTCCGAACCCAGTACGTTCAATGAGCTCCACTGAACCACGCGCAAATAAAGCATGTGTGTTACACTTTTGACATTATCCTACATGTATCTCAAAACTCTGCAGTTCCACTAGAAATCATGAGCATTGAATTTGAACATCAAGTTTGGTCTCCATTTTGAAAGTGGCTTAAAAATTGTTCAAGCACCCTCTATATATACGAATATCTCTGAAAAAACATAAAATCCAAAAGTCACTTCTATCTTGCTGTTGGATTTGTGGTAACTGAACTTTATAATGTTAGGTTCTTTTTTACTACGTTTAAATTCGATATTTTTATCTGTACTTCCTTTTCTTCTTCTTTCCCATTTTTTTCTCTCTCTCTCGCTCTCTCTCTCTCTCTCTCTCTCTCTCTCTCTCTCTCATTTCTCTACCTCGGTCTAAAAGACATCCATCGGTTTCAACTTTTCATTGAAATTTCACAGAATTTAAATTTCTCGCTTCTGTGAAATTTGACCTATTACACTCGACGTTTCACTCTTCCTTCTTCTTCACGTTCGATATACACAATGTATGTAACATATCAACTTACTATACATATTCTATATTATTTCCAACAAAAATCTTTAGCGCAGGCTAACGTCTGAAGGTAAGTTTGGAGATAGAAACTTTAGGTTTGAAATCACCAACTTCAATTTATCTAGTGATTTTCAATCTGTTGATCTCCGTGGCATAGGCACAGATTTGGTTTGAAGTTGCATAAGCCCTATTGGATATATCACAGTAAGATTTTCAAGATTCTCTTCGTATTCATTTCCGATATCACTAAGAATGTGCAACTAGTAGCTATGACCTTTCCTTACAGTCTATTTCGCTACATGTACTTTTGTCTAGCAGTTACAATATGTGATATAATTATATTTCACTCACACGGCTGAGAGTATGCACTAAGTTTACACCATAAGCTTAATTGTGCTTATATTTATCTGCAGCTCGTGGAGGTTCTCATTACAAAAAGAAATATGGCATCTGCAGTGAATATTAATATTACTGGTATATTGCCCATATCTTCTCCATTTCGGAATCGTACATATAAATTATTCCTTACTATTGCAGAGCAGAAGTGAAACCTCAATTCCATACGTTGACACGGTCTATTTTTTCTCTTCTCTAAATATCATGGACAAAGAGAGGGAGATGCAGTTTCGTCCGCATTGTTATCGAGTGTTAGAGAGCAGCCGGCGCATTGTACGCTATCACGCATGGTAAACATGATCCAGAATTCTAGTCACGCTTTAACAGTACCAGGCAGGACACGTTCTAAGTCAATTAGCAACCATTGTATTCGAAACGGATAGATCTCAATATAGACAGACATAAAAGAAGAAGAAAAAACGACGCAAGAGGACAAGTAAAGTAAAAATTAAAGAAGCTTTCGCAGTAAAGACCAACAATAGAAGAATTGAATTAGTTTAAATTAGATGAAGTTAAATTCCACAACGATTCCGTTTTCACTTCAAAGAAGCATAAAGCGAGGGGAAAACCGGAAGAAAATTAGTTCTGAATTAAGGTTTATGTAATGAATGTACTTATATTATATCGTATTTCTTGTATGTATAGTATAGGGAAAACTGAGTTCATCCGGACTTGAACTTCCTTTCAAATTCATTATCTCTGTTGATATTACTTATGCAGCCATATTTGTTTATGTGTTTATTGAAAACAATAGCTAATTCCTTACCTACGATCTTCACCAATCAAATTTATGAGCATTAGAGAATCATTTGAGATTTTCTGTATTTGAATCTCATTTCAAATCCGTATTTGAATCATCATTCAAATTAACCTTAACAAATTATAATATAACGAACCGAGTCTTGGTAAACGTTAAAAATTCTATATGCACACAATCCTAAAGACAGAAAATAACTAGCAAACAGGCCTATACGATACACTATGTATTTACAGAAAAATATCGTTGAGAAATCTTGAATCTAAACTTGTTAAAGTAATTGAATCGGCAGATGCATAAACAACATAAGCCAAGAAAAATAAATTTTACAGGAGAAGGAAACACCTGTTTATTCTCAATGTGAGAAATAAGAGTTATACTTTACTGAATTCTATGTTCAGCTCCCATTGTGGCAGATTATCAACAGAAATCTCATGGGGATAGCACTTACACAGTGTGTTATAGCGCCATGCTAGAGGTCATGGACTTATGTTGTTATTGAAAAATGTGAATAGTGATGCAGTTTGATACTACAGGTTGTTCTATTTTGTAAGAAAAATGAGGCAGTCGTGTTTGGTACATAAGAAAATAATATCTTGATAATTGTTAGACATTCTTTTCTTGTGTGAAATTAAACGTAAAGTTTTACCAATGGGGTGAAATAAGAAGCTACAGAGAAATTGAACACAACACTACTGTATTATTCTGGCACATGACAATACAACAATAATGTGTTTAGTGAGGTTTTACAGAACAGTTTTCAATAATATATACTCCATTACTAGCTGGCGATCACATCAGTAGAAAGCCATTGAACCAGTTACTCGTAGAAATCCTTATGTTAATCTCGAAGATATAACATGAGTTTGTCAATACCTTGTAATTTCAGAACAATAATTGGTAACTTCATATTGTAAGCTCTTTCCGTATGCAAAATCGCATGTTAATGCGTTGACTTTCGTGGTGAAAAGCTAGGTATTTCCCAAGGCCATCAATCAGTTCAGCACATTCAACCTTCCACTGAAGGTTACTACTGTTGTGGATGCTCATATATTGTGCCACAGACAAAGTTACTTTCCTGTTTTTTCCCGTTCGCACACTGTCATCGGACAGGCAGGATCGTTTGTAGAGCTTGGGCCACCAATTCTTGAAGTATAGTAGTTCTTCTCTGTTAACAAGTTGTACCTGAATGTTTTGTTTGTTCAAGCATGAAACCATAAGTTCTACATACTCATGTAACGAATATACTGTCTTTCTTTTTATTAGCCATTTCACAGTAGCAAATGTACTGTCAGACGGTAGAAATGAAGCGCCGCGTATTGAGTAGTATTGGTAAACATCTTTGAACCTTCCTGTCGTTACAAGGCAGTTCATCAACCTGACAATTGTATTGTTCTTATTTTCTGCAGGGCATCCACCAGGGGAAAAACAAGTACAGTTCTGTAGCTGATGAAGGAACTTCTGTTTGGATGTAATTTTTATGATAGTACCTTCAGAATAAACATAAAACATAGATATGTTACTGGACAGATTAGTGGCGCAAAATGCATTCATTGTGAGTTGCCGCAAATAAACCGCTTGCTGAACATATATCTTTGGCAGTTTAACATTTTTGCATATAATCGAAACATAAACCTAACACATGTCCATTTTCTGTACATATCTTTTTTATATTTTCCATTTTCGTGGGTAAAACTTCTTACTTCTCCTTTTGTGTACCACAAGTTCCACACCAGCTGAACGTTTTGCAGTATTGGTCATGCCGGAGTCTTAATATTTACATTGAGATTTCTTCGTAGTCATACTTTTCTTTCCTCGGTGATGTTCATAACATCATATGCAAGTTTCTCCATCTAAACAAATAAACATCGAATGCGTGTGTGTGTGGCAGCTTTACGAGCATTGGCAGACAGCTTCTACCACATTTTCTAAGATGTGTAAACCACAATAGTCCATGGACTGATAATGTTTATGCAGTGAACGGGGAAAGTGGCATCCTAATACAACCACAATAAATGGTGGATCTCATGTTTTTTCTGTCTCTGGGTATGTGTCTATGTCGTCATAATCACTCCTTGCATATAACTCGTTTTTTCGAAGAAAAAAAAATGGAATAATGTTCTTTATACACATGTTGGTCCAGCATATTTACTGTACCTTTATTGACTTACATAATTTACAGATAAATAAATAAATAAAATAAATAAATAAATAAAATAATAAT